>VZTM01008026.1:34043-45657 GCA_013400555.1 Jacana jacana
TGGGATGGGATGGGATGGGATGGGATGGGATGGGATGGGATGGGATGGGATGGGATGGCAGCTGCTCTGGAAGCTCTCCTGGTGGCGCTGAGCCCCCTGAGTCCACAAGAGTAGTTCTGGCTGCTGAAGGAGGAAAGTTCCAGGCCATAGAAGTTGTGGCTGCTTTCTGCAAGGAGGAGAGCTGGCTCTGCACATGGCAAAGTGGTCTGAATATCCCTCACACTCACTGTCTGTGTGAGTGCAGCCGATCCTACCAAGAGCAGATCCAGCTGGCCACCAGCTCATGGGAAAGATGCTCTGGGAGGCCAGAGTACACCCATTAGAGATGCTGAAAATAGGTCATGAGTCTTGACTATCTCAGTAGGTTGACAAGGCCCACTGAGAGGTACACTCGTGGATTTAATCATTGCAGAAAGATGAACCAAATGAGAGCACCCTGGTTTCAGGATAACGTTCTAGATTGGGATGGAAAGCCAACCACTTCTTGGGCTGCATCAAATGTGGCCAGCAGGCCACAGGAAGTGATTCTGCCACTCTACTCTGCCCTTCTGAGACCCCACCTGGAATACTGTGTCCAGCTCTGGCGTCCTTAGCACAGGGAGAACATTAATCTGTTGGAATGAGTCCAGAAGAAGCCATGAAGATCCTGCGAGGGCTGAAGCCCCTCTGCTGTGAGGACAGGCTGAGAGAGTTGGGGGGGTTCAGCCTGGAGAAGAGACAGCTCCAGGGAAATCTTAGAGCCCCTTCCAGTCCCTCAAGGGGCTCCAGGAAAGCTGGGGAGGGACTCTTGATCAGGGAGGGGAGCCATAGGATGAGGTGGAAGGGTTTGACACTGCAAGAGGGGAGGTTGAGATGAGATGTGGGGAAGAAATTCTTTGCTGTGAGGGTGGTGAGACCTTGGCCCAGGTTGCCCACAGAAGCTGTGGCTGCCCCATCCCTGGAGGGAGGGGTTCAAGGCCAGGTTGAAGAAGGCTTTGAGCAACCTGATCTGGTGGGAGGTGTCCCTGCCTACGGCAGCATTTGAGACTGGATGGTTGTTAAGGTCCCTTCCCACCCAAAACATTCTTTGATTCTATGAAATACAGCATCACAAATGCAGACTTAATCCTATCTATATGAGCCATACATATAAGCTGCAGGGTGGCTTAAGCAGCACGCTAGGACCTTCCCTAAGATAAAACTCTTTCAGATGGGAGTTAAGTATTTATCTTAATATCCATTTGTCTGGTTTAAATCGTGTCCATTGAGGCAGCGGAGCGCATGTGCTGAGGGAATTGGTGCAGAAGACTGCAGCTGAGCTGGCTCAGCCCCGGGGCCAGGGTTTGACACACCTAGATCTGACAGGGGTGGCTTCCTTGGAAGACAGAGAGAACATGTCCCTGCCTTCAGTAAGGAAACCACTAGAGAGCTGAAGCAGCAGGAAAACACAAGGTTGGTTTTAGGTCGAGACTTGAGAGGGCTGAGCGTGAGATGTGCTGGCTCTGAATTCCTGAAGGACGCCATCCTTCCAGATCACTCAATGAGGAGACGGTTCAACCCAGTGCAGGAGTTACCAGCAGTGTCTCCTGAAGGCATCTCATGGCTTGATGACCTTTTCTTTTTGGTATATCTAACATTTGCATTAAGTGTTATCCCATATATACATACAGCATTCCTATATTTAGGTGCGTTTTCAATCCTGTCTTCTGTTCAAGGACAGACTCTTGGAGAAACACAGGCTTTTTAATGTAAAATAAAAGAAGCTTCTTCCCACTCTCTGACTACTCAGTGTTCAGAACCTGGATACTGGAGCTTGGTTTTCCTATTTTTTCCCTTTCCTGCTTTTTCTCTCCCCTTAACTTGTAGATAGGGTAAAACAATAAGCTTTCGGCTTTGGGCTCTGTGAAGCTTTTTGGAAGGGACTCAGCGATAGTGCTGTTGCAAACATAGTCTGGGGGACCTGTCCAGGCATTTGGGATGTGAAAGGATGCTTGATGGGCTCAAAGGGGCAGGGAACCTCATGGCAGGCAAACCAGGCTGGAGCTTCGTGGGCATCTAATCCTCTCCCGGGTCTCGGCAGGAAGAGGCTCGTTCCTGCCGAAGAAGGAGCCTGCTTCTCAGACAGTTTGTGGAGAACACCAAGTTGGGTGGGAGTCTTGACCTGCTTGAGGGCAGGAAGGTTCTACAGAGGGATCTGGACAGGCTGGATGGATGGGCTGAGGCCAGTGGGATAAGGTTCAACAATGCCAGGTGCCAGGTCCTGCATTTAGGTCACACCAACCTCGTGGAAGCTCCAGGCCTGGGGCAGAGTGTCTGGAGCTGCCTGGTGGAAAAGGAGCTGGGGGTGTTGGTGGACTGTGGGCTGAACATGAGCCAGCAGTGTGCCCCGGTGGCCAAGAAGGCCACAACCATCCTGGGCTGTGTCAGGAACAGCATGTCCAGCACTGAGACCTTGAAGCCCACGTGCCGTATCTGGCTAAAAAGTAAACATTTTCACAAAGTAAGACTCCAGAGTCTTCTAAAAGCGTAGTTTTTCCCGAGCATTGGACAATAAATTAGTCCTGCGTTGCTCAAACCAGGACAGTGGTGAGGGGGAATACCCCACATCAGCAAACAGCTCCACCCCATGAGCAGTAAATGTCCAAGGCTGGGACAAGCTGTGGCACTGCAGGAGAACAAGGCCAGCTCCCCTCGGTGGCTGTTCAGGACCTGACTCAGATTGCCCTGGGGCTTCGACTGCTGCCAGCAAAGGCTCAGGTGTGGAGAAAGGGCTGGGAAAAGGAGGCTTCTTGTTTATCCAGGTCACGGTGGTGAGAACCTATTCTGCCTGTGGACGCGAGCTGCAATTTGTTCCCCACGTGACCAACTATTGCATGAAACCTATAAAAAAACCCAAACCAATAAGATATCAGCTGCTCAGGACAATGACTCTGTTTGACTACACTCTATGTAAACTTGGCTGCCACCTTTCACCTGCTGTGAACTTCAGCAGAAGCCCAGGGCGGTGGTTTCAAAGGGTGCGTTATCTGCGCTGGCCTTCAAAGCTGGATCTGCCCTTGGATGTGGTGTTGGATGGGGAGCAGGAGAAACAAGCAAGTCCCAGCTCTCATCTCCAAGAGGTTCTGGTGTTAAGAGGAGGGAAGGGCATGGGAAAAGATGGGGGTGTGGGCCTGGAGGACACGTGCTCGATGTGGAACCAGTTATGGAGTGCAGTGGAAGCACGGAAGAGCTCCTCAGTCTGGTCCNGTCTTCTGTTCAAGGACAGACTCTTGGAGAAACACAGGCTTTTTAATGTAAAATAAAAGAAGCTTCTTCCCACTCTCTGACTACTCAGTGTTCAGAACCTGGATACTGGAGCTTGGTTTTCCTATTTTTTCCCTTTCCTGCTTTTTCTCTCCCCTTAACTTGTAGATAGGGTAAAACAATAAGCTTTCGGCTTTGGGCTCTGTGAAGCTTTTTGGAAGGGACTCAGCGATAGTGCTGTTGCAAACATAGTCTGGGGGACCTGTCCAGGCATTTGGGATGTGAAAGGATGCTTGATGGGCTCAAAGGGGCAGGGAACCTCATGGCAGGCAAACCAGGCTGGAGCTTCGTGGGCATCTAATCCTCTCCCGGGTCTCGGCAGGAAGAGGCTCGTTCCTGCCGAAGAAGGAGCCTGCTTCTCAGACAGTTTGTGGAGAACACCAAGTTGGGTGGGAGTCTTGACCTGCTTGAGGGCAGGAAGGTTCTACAGAGGGATCTGGACAGGCTGGATGGATGGGCTGAGGCCAGTGGGATAAGGTTCAACAATGCCAGGTGCCAGGTCCTGCATTTAGGTCACACCAACCTCGTGGAAGCTCCAGGCCTGGGGCAGAGTGTCTGGAGCTGCCTGGTGGAAAAGGAGCTGGGGGTGTTGGTGGACTGTGGGCTGAACATGAGCCAGCAGTGTGCCCCGGTGGCCAAGAAGGCCACAACCATCCTGGGCTGTGTCAGGAACAGCATGTCCAGCACTGAGACCTTGAAGCCCACGTGCCGTATCTGGCTAAAAAGTAAACATTTTCACAAAGTAAGACTCCAGAGTCTTCTAAAAGCGTAGTTTTTCCCGAGCATTGGACAATAAATTAGTCCTGCGTTGCTCAAACCAGGACAGTGGTGAGGGGGAATACCCCACATCAGCAAACAGCTCCACCCCATGAGCAGTAAATGTCCAAGGCTGGGACAAGCTGTGGCACTGCAGGAGAACAAGGCCAGCTCCCCTCGGTGGCTGTTCAGGACCTGACTCAGATTGCCCTGGGGCTTCGACTGCTGCCAGCAAAGGCTCAGGTGTGGAGAAAGGGCTGGGAAAAGGAGGCTTCTTGTTTATCCAGGTCACGGTGGTGAGAACCTATTCTGCCTGTGGACGCGAGCTGCAATTTGTTCCCCACGTGACCAACTATTGCATGAAACCTATAAAAAAACCCAAACCAATAAGATATCAGCTGCTCAGGACAATGACTCTGTTTGACTACACTCTATGTAAACTTGGCTGCCACCTTTCACCTGCTGTGAACTTCAGCAGAAGCCCAGGGCGGTGGTTTCAAAGGGTGCGTTATCTGCGCTGGCCTTCAAAGCTGGATCTGCCCTTGGATGTGGTGTTGGATGGGGAGCAGGAGAAACAAGCAAGTCCCAGCTCTCATCTCCAAGAGGTTCTGGTGTTAAGAGGAGGGAAGGGCATGGGAAAAGATGGGGGTGTGGGCCTGGAGGACACGTGCTCGATGTGGAACCAGTTATGGAGTGCAGTGGAAGCACGGAAGAGCTCCTCAGTCTGGTCCTTGGTGGAGGTACCCCAGGGACAGAAAGGATCTCTGTTCTGTTCTCATGTATTATAGGGAATTATATATTCTCATTTTTACGGGGAATATTATATTCCCATATATTGTGGGGAATTGTATATATGGCTGAGGGAGCTGGGGGTGTTCAGCCTGGAGAAAAGGGGGCTGAGGGGAGACCTTCTGGCTCCCTCCAACTCTCTGAAAGGAGGGTGTAGCCAAGGGGGATCAGAGTGAAAAATTTGTTCCCCAGATCTCATCTCCATCTCCTCTCTTTCAGTGTCAAACCCTTCCACCTCATCCTAAGGTTCCCCTCCCTGATCAAGAGTCCCTCCCCAGCTTTCCTGGAGTTCCTTTAGGGACTGGAAGGGGCTCTAAGGTCTCCCCGGAGCCTTCTCTTCTCCAGGCTGAACCCTCTCAGCTCTCACAGGCTATCCATACAGCAGAGGGGCTCCAGCTCTTGGGACATCTCTGGTTTCCTCTTGCCTTGTTGCAACAGGTCCATGTCCTTCCTGTGCCGAGGACTCCAGAGCTGGACAGAGTAGTCCAAGCGGGGTCCTCTCTATGTTTTCTCCACGGTGTCCTCACAGGGCAATCACACCTTGGCTCCAGTCAGAAGTGCCAGGAGGTTTGCTGCTTCCCTTTGTGTCCAAGAACACCCGAATAATTTATCTGGGATTTCTGAGGTGATGTCTGCCTGTGGATCTTTCCCAAGGTGAGTAGGGATAGACCTGCTGAGCTCCAGGCCAGGAGGGATGGTCTCCTGTGATGCCCTCTCCTGTGCAGCCCAAAGGGCCGCACCCTCTAATCCCCAAACAACGTCCACCGTTTTGCTTAAGCCCTAGCACAGTATTTTAGAAGCCTCTATTAAATACACACACACACACACAAAGAAACAAGTGTGATTAAAGACTCTGGCTGATGAGGAATCCACCACAGCCCCAGGTCCCACACCCTTAATTGCCTTCCCTCTTCAATGCTTGCAACTCAGTTTGTCCACCTTTCATGTCCTGCCATGTGTCCCTCTATTCCTTGATGCTTTCTCTTCAGTTATAATCCCCGTGTCCTGGAGAGAGCGAGCAGAAGGAGATTTATTCAGGGGTATCTGTGTGGCAAAGTCCAACCCTTTCTGAAGCCCAGTTTCTCCTTGGAGAACTCCTCCCTTGGCGGAGGTGACCAGGGTTTTTTGTTTGTTTGTTTGTTTGTTTTCTTTAAAACCTGAGAAAATCTTTTCCCACCACTTTGTTCTCCCGTAATTTACACCATGACTCTGGCAGTACTGGTGTCTTTTCTTACAACTTGACAGAATCCAAAAAGGGAACAAATATATCATAGCACCTGGAGAACTATGTCCCGCTCTGGAGCCCTCAGCACAGGAAGGACATGAATCTATTGGAGCGGGGCCAGAGGAGGTCACAAAGATGCTGTGAGAGCTGGAGACCTCCTGCTCCAGCCTGGAGCTGGTGTTCAGCCTGGAGAAGAGAAAGCTTCAGGAAGACCTTAGAGCCCCTTCCAGTNCTGTGAACTTCAGCAGAAGCCCAGGGCGGTGGTTTCAAAGGGTGCGTTATCTGCGCTGGCCTTCAAAGCTGGATCTGCCCTTGGATGTGGTGTTGGATGGGGAGCAGGAGAAACAAGCAAGTCCCAGCTCTCATCTCCAAGAGGTTCTGGTGTTAAGAGGAGGGAAGGGCATGGGAAAAGATGGGGGTGTGGGCCTGGAGGACACGTGCTCGATGTGGAACCAGTTATGGAGTGCAGTGGAAGCACGGAAGAGCTCCTCAGTCTGGTCCTTGGTGGAGGTACCCCAGGGACAGAAAGGATCTCTGTTCTGTTCTCATGTATTATAGGGAATTATATATTCTCATTTTTACGGGGAATATTATATTCCCATATATTGTGGGGAATTGTATATATGGCTGAGGGAGCTGGGGGTGTTCAGCCTGGAGAAAAGGGGGCTGAGGGGAGACCTTCTGGCTCCCTCCAACTCTCTGAAAGGAGGGTGTAGCCAAGGGGGATCAGAGTGAAAAATTTGTTCCCCAGATCTCATCTCCATCTCCTCTCTTTCAGTGTCAAACCCTTCCACCTCATCCTAAGGTTCCCCTCCCTGATCAAGAGTCCCTCCCCAGCTTTCCTGGAGTTCCTTTAGGGACTGGAAGGGGCTCTAAGGTCTCCCCGGAGCCTTCTCTTCTCCAGGCTGAACCCTCTCAGCTCTCACAGGCTATCCATACAGCAGAGGGGCTCCAGCTCTTGGGACATCTCTGGTTTCCTCTTGCCTTGTTGCAACAGGTCCATGTCCTTCCTGTGCCGAGGACTCCAGAGCTGGACAGAGTAGTCCAAGCGGGGTCCTCTCTATGTTTTCTCCACGGTGTCCTCACAGGGCAATCACACCTTGGCTCCAGTCAGAAGTGCCAGGAGGTTTGCTGCTTCCCTTTGTGTCCAAGAACACCCGAATAATTTATCTGGGATTTCTGAGGTGATGTCTGCCTGTGGATCTTTCCCAAGGTGAGTAGGGATAGACCTGCTGAGCTCCAGGCCAGGAGGGATGGTCTCCTGTGATGCCCTCTCCTGTGCAGCCCAAAGGGCCGCACCCTCTAATCCCCAAACAACGTCCACCGTTTTGCTTAAGCCCTAGCACAGTATTTTAGAAGCCTCTATTAAATACACACACACACACACAAAGAAACAAGTGTGATTAAAGACTCTGGCTGATGAGGAATCCACCACAGCCCCAGGTCCCACACCCTTAATTGCCTTCCCTCTTCAATGCTTGCAACTCAGTTTGTCCACCTTTCATGTCCTGCCATGTGTCCCTCTATTCCTTGATGCTTTCTCTTCAGTTATAATCCCCGTGTCCTGGAGAGAGCGAGCAGAAGGAGATTTATTCAGGGGTATCTGTGTGGCAAAGTCCAACCCTTTCTGAAGCCCAGTTTCTCCTTGGAGAACTCCTCCCTTGGCGGAGGTGACCAGGGTTTTTTGTTTGTTTGTTTGTTTGTTTTCTTTAAAACCTGAGAAAATCTTTTCCCACCACTTTGTTCTCCCGTAATTTACACCATGACTCTGGCAGTACTGGTGTCTTTTCTTACAACTTGACAGAATCCAAAAAGGGAACAAATATATCATAGCACCTGGAGAACTATGTCCCGCTCTGGAGCCCTCAGCACAGGAAGGACATGAATCTATTGGAGCGGGGCCAGAGGAGGTCACAAAGATGCTGTGAGAGCTGGAGACCTCCTGCTCCAGCCTGGAGCTGGTGTTCAGCCTGGAGAAGAGAAAGCTTCAGGAAGACCTTAGAGCCCCTTCCAGTCCCTAAAGGGGCTCCAGGAGAGATCAGGAGGGAGTCTTGGTCAGGGAGGGAAGCCACAGGACAAGGGGGAAGGCTTTGACACTGAAAGAGGGGAGATTGAGATGAGATCTGGGGAAGAACTTCTTGGCTGTGAGGGTGGTGAGACCCTGCCCAGGTTGCCCTGAGAAGCTGTGGCTGGCCCATCCCTGGAGGGGTTCAAGATCAGGTTGGATGGGGCTTTGAGCAACCTGGTCTGGTGGGAGGTGTCCCTGTCCAGGGCAGAGGGGGTGGAACTGGATGATCTTGAAGGTCCCTTCCAACTCTAATCATTCTATGATTCTATGATCATTGAGAGAGATTTTTACCTGGTACAGCTACTGAGTGCTCCAGAACTCAGGCAGGAGAGAAGCTGCACAAGGGGATTGTTGTAGGTTCCTTCCAACTGGACTATTCTAATCTAGACCCCAAAATCTCATGTTTTTTCCTCAAGATACTGAGGACTTTGAGGTGCTTGGCATTATGTTGCTCTCTTTCTTCAAATGGCCAGAAGTGCCTTGCAAACATCCTAATTAATACCGTTTTTCTCAGCTCCAGGACCTGAAAGATGCCAGCCAAGGTTTAAACCTAGTATTACTCCAACTGTTTGCACTCCAGCCTGTGTGAACAAAAGCCCAGCTGGGGAACATGGGTTTGTTATACAGACATTAAACACTATCTGCTGGAAAATATATTATCTGGAGCCCAGAAGCAGGTTTTCCGTGATTACTTTCCTTTCAAGAAAGCGGTTTCTCTCTGTGGAGCGCACTTAATTGTGTTGCTTGCCCTTTTTAATTAGGATAATTTAGAAATTAAGTTAAATCAAACATTTAATTTCCACAGCAGAAGAAGATGGGACACTGGAATAACTCCTGACTGAAGGGCTGAGCCTGTTCATCCCTGATCTGCCTCCAAAGACCTGCTGGTATTTATTCATGGGAGTGAAGCTCAGGAGAGATGAGCTCAGCATCTTCCCGCGTTTTATTGTCACTTCCAAAACACAGGGAACTTCCTCACTCAGCACAGGGAGGTGTGAATCCACGGTGTGAATCCAAACATCCTAAGAAAAGCCGTGGATCTGGTTTCATTTGCAGCCATCTTATGCTGGTGGTCCTTCAGCCGTCGTCTTCTTTCCAGAAACCTGGGAATCAGGCAACTCAGAGGTGCTGGTGATGGAGGGAGAGGCAGGAGAGGGGAGAAGGGATGTGTGCATCCTCTCTGAGCATGAAGTACAAGGGTGAGAAAGCACTGGTGTTGCTGGATTTGCCACTGAGCACCTGGAGCTCATCCATTGTCCTTGGGTGGTGGGGGAAGAGAGATCAAGAAGAGGTACCTGGAGATGATGGTACCTTGGTCATCCTCATGCTCCTGGGAAATCTCAGCCCAGCACCCTGTAAACCATCTCCCAGGCACAGAGTTCCTCCTGTCTCCTCCAGCTGGTACATTTGGATGGTTTGAGGAGATTCAGGTAGAACAACTTGATTTAGCTAAACCATGATATGTTTAAGAACTGCTGAGGCTTTTAGGGCAAAAGCTGCCTTCAGCATAGGAAGGACATGGAAGGAGTTGGAAGGGGTCCAGAGGAGCCCACAAAAATGCTGCAAGGGCTGGAGCTCCTCTGCTGTGAGGACAGGCTGAGAGAGCTGGGAGGGTTCAGCCTGGAGAAGAGGAGGCTCCGGGGAGACCTTAGAGCCCCTTCCAGTCCCTGGGTCTCCAGGAAAGCTGGGGAGGGACTCTTGATCAGGGAGAGGAAACACAGGATGAGGGAGAACAGTCTTAAATGAGGGGAGATTGAGATGAGATCTCAGGAAGGACTTCTTTGCTGTGAGGGTGGTGAGACCCTGGCCCAGGCTGCCCAGAGAAGCTGTGGCTGCCCCAACCCTGGAGGGGTTCAAGGCCAGGTTGGATGGGGCTTTGAGCAACCTGGTCTGGTGGGAGATGCCCCTGCCAAGGGCAGGGGGTTGGAACTGGATAGTCCTTAAGATCCCTTCCAACCCAAACCATTCTATGATTTCATGGTTCTACCCACCACCGTGGAGCTGCAGGGACCCCTACCACTGTAAATGTCTCCAGTTCACTTCCAGGTGTTAGCCATGGCTTGGGGTCAAACAAGATTTCTGGGGGGAAGAGCTATGAAAAAAGGAAGGTGACAGGCAAGATACCTCTGGTGAGAGCGGTGAAGGGTGCTAAGGGAGGTTGTTAGCCTTGGAAAACAGATTAAAACCTGCCAAACAGCCTGAGGGCAGGGTGCTGCTGAGCCACTGGAGGAAGCGCCGGGTGACTGGGAAGCAGGATGCTCCCCCAGACCCTCTGGCCCTTCCTTGTCCTGATCTGCAGGGACACCCCCTGGTTTATGGGGAAGAAAACCATCATTTAGACCCAGGCAGAAAGGCCTTTCATTACTTCTGTTATGTCAGGCTTTGCGTGCTCTGTATTTTGGAGCAAATAAATGGGACTTTTGGTCTCAACCAGCCACATCTTTAACCAGGGCCTCTCCTGGAGGGGATAATTAACCTCCCCTTGAGCAGGTCGGTGGGTGACACCACCTTGTTGGTTACTCAGCAGCTGCAGGTTCCCACCTCCCATCTATACTCTACAGGAGGAGATGTCTCTCGTGGACACATTCCCGCCCCAGCACAGCTCGTATGGGTCTGCCCAGCTCTGATTCCAGAAGCCACAGGCTGATAAAACGCCTGCCAGAGCCCCAGCGGGCTTGTGGCTCGATGCCACCATCTCTTCTTCTCGTTCCTTCCATCCAAGGCGGGAGCTTGTCCAGCCCTTTTCTTCAAACACCTCTTGCAGCCAGCAGGGAGCAAAACTATTTCCCTTCCTCCCATGGCCACCTCGCTGGGAAGGCAAAAGGGGTCCAAACTGGGGTGCCAGCCCTCAGCAGCAGCTGGGGAAAGGAAGAGAGGACTTCAGCCAGGCATCATTTTTCACCTAAACGATGTGATAAGAAGGGCAACCTGCGTGAAGATAAGGCTGTTTGTTTTATTAGCAGACCAAGGATAAATCCTGGGTTCTCGTAGCTGCTCAGCCTGACCTGCTGGCGTGGGGAAAACACATGCTGCCCTTATCCAGAGCAGGCTTTTATTATAGAATCATAGAATCATTTAGGTTGGAAGAGACCCCTGGGATCATCAAGTCCAACCATCAGCCCTACTCTACAAGTTCTCCCCTACACTAGATCCCTCAACACCACATCTAATCTACTCTTAAACACAGTCAGGGATAGTGACTCCACCACCTCCCTGGGCAGCTGATTCCACTGACTGACCACTCTCTCCGTGAAAAATTTTTTCCTAATGTCCAGCCTAACCCTACCCTGCTGCAGCTTGCAGCCATTCCCTCTTGTCCTGTCGCTCATTGCCCGTGAGAAGAGACCAGCACCAATATCTCTACAGTGCCCTTACAAGCAGTTGTAGGGAGTGATGAGGTCTCCCCTCAGCCTCCCCTTCCTCAAACTAAACAATCCCAACTCCCTCGGTCAATCCTCATGAGACTTATTCTCCAGGCCTCTCACCAGTTTCGT
>VZTM01008028.1:493-26689 GCA_013400555.1 Jacana jacana
AACTGGACACCAGACTCAAGGGGTGGCCTCCCCAGTGCTGAGCACAGGGCTACAATCCCCTCCCCACTTCTGCTGGTCACACTAGTTCTGATCCAAGCCAGGATGCCCTTGGCCTTCTTGGCCACCTGGGCACACTGCTGGCTCATGTTCAGCCCCTTGTCACCCAGCACCCCCAGGTCCTTTTCTGCCAGGCAGCTCCAGCCACACTGCCCCAAGCCTGGAGCCATCCCTGGGGTTGGGGTGGCCCAGGGGCAGGACCTGGCACTTGGCCTTGTTGAAGCCCAAGCCATTAACATTGGCCCATTGATTCAATGCAACTCCCTCTGCAGAGCTTCCCTGCCCTCATGCACATGAACACTCCCACCTCACTTGGTGTCAGCTGCAAACTCTCTGATGGTGCTCTCTATGTCCTTGTCGAGATCATCAATAAAGATATTAAACAGAAGTGGTCCCAACACTGAGCCCTGAGGAACACCATAGAAGAGTATTTTATTGCTTTTAAGAAATTTACTCCCTTTTTGATACCATCAAAGAGGAGTCTAACTCTGTGTAGAAATAAATCTTCAAGACAATCAGCTTAAATGAACTCCCAATTTAAGTTGGAACAGATTCACTTGGGTCTTTTACTTGTTTTTAAATGGAAAATGAGCTTAGCTGGATGCAGGAATAGCCAAAAGAACCAGTTTTCGCTAGAATCACTGACACGAACTACAAGGGTGAGTGAAACAGAGCTTTCCCTCTCTCTGTATAACCAGAGTTTAGCTTGGAATCACCTTTGTATGGAATACCCTGGGACGTGCATTTAAACCGACTCTTCAAGTCCGAAAGCCGGATCTGGAGGGGCCAGTGTAAGCGCTGGCAGCGCGGCCTTCGGTGTGGGCTGTGGAAATTCTATAGAAACAGCTGGCCAGGTTCCCAAGTTCCATTATACAAACTCCCAAATATTCAGTTCATAAAGCAGCTCTCAATGGCTGTACTGTACCTTGTGTTCGCAATTCTCTCTCGCCATTCTTCCGAGAGGAAGTCGCCTCTTTCCAGCTTAAAAAAAAATAACAAAAAGACAAAGAACACACACAAAAAACGACAGAGACACAAGAGTTAACGTCGTTCCTTTCTGCTCAGTATCCCTTTGCCTTTGGAAAAGGCCAAACGTGCTCCACCAACTCAGTGACTCGGCTACAAATAAGGGCAAGTGAATTTTTTAGGAAATACGGAGGAGATGAAGCCCCCAGAGCTCAGCCCCTGGCCCTGCCCAGCCCTCACGTCCCAGAGGTGCCTTCTCCCTGGTCCCGCCACTGCAGGAACAAGGAAGGGTCCTCCAGGTGTCACCCCTGCCCAAGGGAGACTGTGCTCCATGGGGCGATGCCCTACAGCCCCTGTACCACAAACAGTCCCCAAACACCCCCTCACGTCCCCACTGACCCCCCCCCAGGTCCATCCAGCCCCCAGGGCAGGGGGGGAACTGGCAGAGTGTGTGAAGGAAACACCATCTCCCAATCCAGGCTCTTGGGGCAACGGGGAGACAAGGACCTGATTTTTCTGTGGTACTAAATATAAACCTGCACTGCTTCTAAAGCTTTCAAGTCACAAATCAGGGACCAGAAAGGCCTTATTGGGAAGTATTTATGAGTTATTATGGCTTCAGTGACTTATCTAGCACCTTTCTGATGAACCACATCAAGTCCCAAGTGGATACCCACAACTACGAGGCTTCTCCACACTTTCTCCTTTTGCAAGGAGAGCAGAACCCACGTGCTGTTCTGTGTGCCCCATGTGAGCGAGGCAGGAGGAGGGGTGTGGGGAGGAAGATGAAGAAGAAGAGAGGAAAAGTGATCTGCAACTGTGTAATTAATGCTGCTGACAGACTTTGAAGGAGCAAGGAAGATGATGGCTTATATCAGAGCCTCAGGAACATCAAAGGGGCGACAGTGACTGCCTCCCATCCTTTTTCGGCGTGTGCTCCTTTGTGCGGGGAGATGCGAGCGTTTCACCTGCCAGAACCTGTCCGCACCCAGAGACAGCTCCAAGAGACATGTCTGCAACAAGGACACGCTCCAACGACTCCCACCCCTCACTCACAGAGCCAGGGTCCCTGTCCTACCGAAGGACCAGAGCCTGGGGTCTCCCACCACCGCCGTGTCCTCCCCGTGGGGCAGCCCGACAGCACTTGGAGCTGCAGAAGGAGGGACACCTGCTGGAGCCACGGTGAAGGAGAAAGCCATGGTGGCCAGCAGGAACGGGTCTGCTTCTCAGGAGAAAAGGAGGAAAACCAAACTAAAAAGAAGAAGTCCCAATGTCCCACTGCTACACACCGGGCAAGGTCTGAGAGAAGTGAACATTGAGGGTTCTCAGGCAAGAGATTAAGAACTTTGCAAAGAGCCTTCCATGTTAGAAGTTAAACAAGCTGCAAACAGCAGGTTAGAGGAACCAGTTAGACTGAATTCCCTGTTCTGCCAAAGAGCTGGGCTGAAGTAAGATTTGAAGAGAATTACTCCCTGTATTCTCCCACCTGCTGGGAGGGGAGGGCCTGTTTTGACATCCCCACCACAGGAAAACCCAGATGTTGGAGACCAGGTTCAGACAGACCCAACCTAACAAGGTCCTTACCAGATATTTCCAAACTCTAAAGCAGAATCTCAATGCAACACCAGGATGGTTCTAAAGAGCACTCGGTTGTTCTCACCTCATGTACTGAAACCTCCTCTGGGGGTCTCTGCATGCCCTACTTGTGAATGGAGACCATCTCGAGATTACTTTTAACAGAGGATTTTGTCTCAAAGCCTTTTCTGTTCTTGTAGGAAATACTTTCATGGTTGAGTAACCAAGACACAGAAGAAGCAACCCCACATGCAAGGCAATGGCACTTATTTTACAGCCAGTTCTGCCAGTCGGCTTCGCTATCACGGTCCTTCACGCCACAGTTAGTTTCTAATGTCAGTGTGAGGTTTTCATACACATACAGGAGAAAGAAAAACATCTGAGAAATAAGGAAGCACAATTACAAAGCCCCAGTCCAGCCAGAGAACAAAGAACCAGCTTAACATGAAACTATTTGGAAATACTAAGCTTCATATAAAAAAGGAGAAAGGAATCTAACCCAAAATCTAACCCAGGCGGCTGTTACACTTGATTTGGATCCAGCTACACCGCACAGGTCTTGCCAGCGTGGTGAGGGAAGAGCCCATTCATAACCAAAACCTCCACAATTTATCCCAGTATCACACGTGGAGGCTGGACGCTTTCCCCACCCCGACTACTTTCACCAGAGAAACCCACGGTACAAACCCCCGCCCCGCTCAGGGCCGTCTGTTTTAATCCCATAATGCCATCCTAGCTCAGAGTTAGCCAAGACTTGGGGGAAAAACCTCACCAAGAAAAATACCAGGGCAGAGAAATAACCAGATGGTCAAATGCAGCTGGGAGAAAACCGGGTGTTTTTTCCTCTCTGGAAGCAAGACAGTGATTCCTGGAGCAGTGTTCTGCTAAATTCAGAGCAGAGTACAGACCTACCCGATTGACTACCCCTCACTGCCAGTTTCTTCACCTACGGTACCTGGGGAGCAGTGGTCAACAGAGAGTGGCCAAACAGGAAGAACGTAGGGTCTTTCCGTTCAACCAACAAAGGGGATCCAACAAAATGCCCCCCAGACCTGTCATTTCTGTGGTTTACTGTAATTTTGAGAGTGAAACAAGAACTGGTGAGGAAGCTCCAGCTACTTCCTGCCCAAGGGCTGCAGTAGCTAAACCAGAAGAACATAAATCATAGAGTCCTTTGGTTGGAAGAGACCCTTGGGATCACCCAGTCCAACCATCAGCCCCACTCTACAAAGCTCTCCCCTACACCAGATCCCCCAACACCACAGCTCATCCACTCTGAAACACAGTCAGGGATGGGGACTCCACCCCCTCCCTGGGCAGCCCAGTCCAGGCTCTGACCACTCTTGCTGGGAAGAATTCTTGCCTCATGGCCAGCCTAACCCTACCCTGCTGCAGCTTGAAGCCAGTCCCTCTCCTTCTAGCGCTCATTGCCCGGGAGAAGAGACNGCTGTAGCGATGCGTGGCCCATCACTGTCACGCAGGGAGTCGGTGGCACGTGCGAAGCGGCAGTGCCAGCTCCAGGGACTCAATCTCTTCCCACCAGTGTCCCCACCCCCATCGTGTTCCTCCTCTCTCTGTGAAACTTCATCTCCTTAGTGAATAATGAATGGAAGGGACCATCTGTAATGCAGATATTTTCATCTGATTAGACAATACAGGAGACGTGCTTTATCTAAAAGGATAATTAGCTCAGTGAAATCCGCTTCAGAGAGCTGCCAGCCTGCATTGTTTCTAAATTTAGAAGCCAAAACAGGTTTTTAGTCAGGGTCTGGGTTTTATTTTTTTCTTCTTTTTAAGCAGATATGTTTGCTCTGCGGAGACTGCAGAAATACGCTCAGCCGCATCCGATCCTGTTAACTGGAAGCAAACCAGCAGGTCACCGCCCGGGGGAAGCACGGGAGGTGGGAATTCATCACGTAGCAGAGCAACAGTTTGGGAACAGTCAGACCCCTCTGGCAGAAGAGGAGGGCTCCATCCTCACCCTCGCCCACACACCGGGCCGGGAGCTCTCTGGTAACGCTCCGTTTGACCGGCTCCACAAAGCCATAAATTCACACGCCGGAGGTCTCGTTCCAGCAGCCTCCCTGCAAACACTTGGCTCCCAACAACAACAACAAAAAAACCCAGTCATTTCTGCCTGGAAAAGTACACATGGTTATTTTTAGGTTCCTGTTCTTTTCAAAAATAACTGGAGGCAGGAATCCAAACCTCTGAAATGTGGCATCATTTCAAAGCCACAGGGGACGTTTGGAGGGCTTTTCAAATACCAAAACAAGTTTCCCGCTGAAATAGGGCATTCAAAAATATCTGGGACAAAGAGCTCTCCTGCCCTTCCCTCAGCCCTGGGCACCACTAAGCAGCGGGGGTTTGGAAGTGCAGGTGATGCCAGTTGTCCCCACAGACCAGCAGCTGCAACGTGAGACAACACTGCTCCTCCCCAAAGTGTTCTGCTTCTGCTCAGAACAGAGATGTGGCTCAGGAAAACAAGCCAGACAGGGCACCCCAAAGAGGGAGAACCCACACACGTACAGATGCCAGGTGGCCACTGGTTCCTGCTCAGCAAAAACCACCTGGGAGCCATGGGGCTGGGCCACGGAGCAGCTTTGGTGCAGGAGCTACTGGGGCTCCTCCAGGCAGACAGCACGTGGGCAACGTCCGTCCGGCCAAACCCCAGCATCCAGCAACGCCGGCCTGTGTGTTCCTGCCCTTCTTTTGAGGATTTGTAGATGTTTCCACCTACTGCTAAAAGAAGCTTTTTACGGCAGAGGGGAAGGTATTCTGTTATAACAACCCTGAGTAAACCAAACAAACCCTTGCCTTCAGCAGAAGTTCAACACGCGGCCGCAGCTCCCACCAGCTTCTCTTGCAGAGACCTGCTCTGACCAGCCCCTGGACAACACTTTCCCCCAGCAGAAGGGGAGGAGAGGTCCTGCAGACTGAGGACGTGCTGGAAACTTTCTCCAGGGGTGCCCGTGGAAGATGGTGAAGCACCTTCTGCTACAGGGCAGCCCCAGTACCATGCCCTACATACCTGAAGATGGCTCTGCTCTTGAGGCCACATGAGGATATTTACAGTTAGAAACCATGAAAAGCCATCTGCCTCTTAATTGCAATACGGCTGTTTAATTTGATGACTGCACATGTGCAGAAATTCCCCAAGACAGACTCTCTAATTATCTAGGGCTAATGACCTTAGAAAAGTCTCCTCTTTCCTTCAGACCACAGTTTTCTTGGAAAAAAAAATGGGGTAAGGGCTCATCTTGGAAATTTCCAAGTTCCACAGGAAGAGAAAGGAGAAGATCAAAGGTTGAAATAAGGTGAGATGTGTTGGAAGTGGGACATTCTAGTCCAAAAAGCTGAAGCAGCTGATGATGGTGATGATGATATAATGCAGTCCCTCTGAATACAACAGAGAATGTAAAGAACATGGTTATCTTTAACCCATCAGGAATTAAGATGTCAGGGAAGCTGAGGAGCAGCTGAATGTAAACAACAGCACCGGGCTGTAAATCCTGCAAGTTGAAACCTATCAACTGACTATGAAAACTAAGGAGGGTTCTTACCAGAAGGTGTTCACTCTCTTGGGGTTTCTTCCCCCCAACTGGAATCATGAGATTAAACAGTTGTTTAAAATGAACCCCCTTCACTTAACTGGATTATGAGATACCATCTCCTACGACAGCTGGAGCTCAGGAGACCCACAATCCCAGTAGGATGAGCACCCTTTCTCCCACTACTCTCACCCCCCGACGCGTCTCCCCCTCTAACGCTGCGGCTGGGAGCCCTGCCTGGCTCTGCAGAAGCCTCGAGTGTCCAACACACCCTCTGCCACCAACTTCTGGAGAGGCACCACCTGAAAGGACTACACAACCATGTCTTGTTCTACTCAAAAGATGTGGCTCTGGGGAAAGGGGAAAGGGGAAAGGGGAAAGGGGAAAGGGGAAAGGGATCTGATGGCTGCAGCAGCAGTAGTGGCAACTAACAGCTGCCTCACCAGCTCAGAGCCAAGACTCAAGACAAGCAGCAGATCCCTCTTCAGTGAAAAGTCAAAAATCCATTCACAGTAAAACCCTGGAATTGTACAAGGCTCTTGGCTGCTTAAAAACCCCAAACCCACCAGCACAACCCTGCAGCCCAGCTCCAGGATTTACTGCTGCCTCTGTGCCACAGCTCGGGCTTTTGCAGCAAGGCAGCTGCTACGTGTGTGAAGTCAAAACCACTGTCTCCATTATTCAGACAGAGCCGCAGGTGGGATCTGAGACTTCTTCCCACTGAACTTCTGCCAAGCTCCCCTCCTCCCACACTTTATTCTTCCCAAAATATTTATTTTTCATCTGACTGCCTAAAACATCAGAGTGGAATTCACAAGTTAAGCTCCACTGATAACAGACTATTTCAATTTGTGCCTATTTTGCCTCCAACATTTGGAATATTGGGACCCCACTTAAGGGGTTTGCAGGGACACAGTTGTTTTCCAGAAAGATAAAAATACCAGGCTTTTAATTCTGTGCTTTCCAGCTGCATTAAGAGACAAGTTTGCTCCTTGTTGAACAATAGTCACTCATAGAAGATGCTTTCTAAGGAGTTACTAAAGAAAATAGACTGTTTGGGAAGAAAAAGCAAATGTGAGCCTAGGATGCTTGAGGAAGCAATAAAAACTGAGTAAAATCTGTCCCCCGTGTCTATCTTCGAGCATCACGATGACAAGGTGACAGGAAACCAACTTCCCTTGAGACAAGAAGTGCTGCAAGTGTTCGACTCTTCCCAGAAAAGCAGACTGATAATCAAGAAAGTGACATTTGCCTCCTAAGTGCTTTTCAGCAGAGCTCTGGGAGCCAGAGAACCTTTGTTCCCGAGCAGCACCAGGCTCCCTCGCTTGGAATGCACGGGATGGAAACGCTCGCTGCCTACGGCCATCAATGTGCTTTCAATATTTCAGTCCAAGTTCCTACCCTGCTCTTGAAATCACACAGCTCATAAGCAGAGTATCTTCAGCAGCAGCTCCTTTCATGCGATGCCAGCTGGGTGACACAATGGAAAAATGCCATATGGCCATTTCATGAAAAGTAAAGCATTCCCAGTGTTTCCACAGCAGGAAAGAGTTAGCAGCCTGATACCAATCCTGCTGCAAACCAGTCCCGCAGCAGGCCCAGCGCCCCTCAGAAGAAACCCCTGCTATAGAGTAAAGGCATTTCAGGAAGAAAGGACACCAAGGCAGGTGGCACTGTCACCTTCCCTGCCTGCTTCCCGAAGGGAGAGCTGCAGCACCCCTCGTTACAAGATAAACCACCTACAGAGCACCAGGGATCCCAGCAGGCACGGAAAACTGGGAAATAAAAGGCTGGCCATCGTCGCCCCCCAGTTTGATCCCACACTGCTGGAACATTGCTGTTCAGAGCGCTCCAGTAACAGCAATAATGGCTCTGGACAAAAGGAAAATGAAGTAGTGGTTCCCCAAACACTTGCACTTGAGCTGCAGCACACGGTGCTGGCTGCTGCTTCTGAGCAGGAAAGAGTGACCCAACTTCTCCAGGCACGGAGGGAACAACCCTGACCCGTCCAGCCTCTCCCCTGACCATCAGGAAGCAGCAGGAGGAGCAGAAATACATGTATTTTCAGAGCTCCCCCGGGTTCCTATCGTTCTATCATGACACACATTTCCTCATGGAAAGTGTTTAAGTAGGAACTAGATTTTCTTGATGAGGTTTAAGAAGGGGGAGAAAAGAAAAAAGGATGACACAAGACAGTGTATGATTCTATCATTACAGCATGAAAACACATCCACAACTATTAAATAGCACCTGGAGGATGGGGAAGGCTATTTCAACGCAGCCCCAGTCCCAGGTACTGTGACACAAAGGGCCCTGTGACCACCCCTTTACTCCTCCTGCACTACCCTCAGAGCATCTCATTCAAATCCCTTCCAAGTCAGAACCAACCACCCATTACCCTCCCTGAGCTCACAACCAACCCTTCACCCCCACCCACAAACCATCCACCCTCTTAACTGGTGCTGGAGTTTTCTGCTCTCATCTCCCAGTGCTGCCCTTCATCCAGCACCTCAGTCCCTTGCTCCCCAGGGTGGAAACCTCAGCCATCCCACTGCTCCACCACCTCTCCCAAGCGAGGACTCATATCCCTTCAGCTTCTGTTTCTAGCAGAAGGTTTCAGAAACCCAAGGAGGAGCTGCCATTTTCAACAGTCTCCACAGCAGAACCTCACACCATGGAGAGGAGGTGGAGGGGGGATGTTCAATAAAAGGGATTTAATACAACCAGAAGATACATGGCAGCCCCAGTTAAGTTTTAGAAGGCTAAATCCTTCTGGAAAGACCTGAAAGTGCTCCAAATAACACCATATCACATGTCAAGCGACATAAAGAGAGGGGGCCTGGGAGGCTGTCTCGGGACCAAGACAAAAGCCAGGAAGCAGGTAGAACCTGGCTGGCGAGAGCCCAAAGGGGACTTTTGCAAATTCTGTACATCAGCACGGCTCATCGAGTTTTTCAGCTGAAATTCACTCACTGTGTATTCTGCATGTTTTTTCCCATACCATTTCATCCACTTTCTGAACTCTCTGTCCATCGTCTAGAAGAGGGAGGAAAAAGAAAACCACTGGTTAGGAACTCTCCTGTCGACGGTTACATCGCAGTGACTAGAGATGAGTCTGACAGTGCCCATCGATCCCCGTATTTCGTGGGGGTGGTTTGGGGTGGGGGGGTTGCCATTAGCACTCAAAGGACAGGAAACCAGTTTAGTTTCCTTCTTCTCTCCCACCTTTGCAGCAGTTACATGTTCCAAGCAAAGCAATCTGGGCTGACACCGCTCAGCTCTAAAAATGGTGCAGCCTTAAGAAGCTGCTGCGTTGTGAGACATAATCCCCCAGCAAGGCAGGGGCACCAAATGCAGCCCAGTCTAAGCCCAGAGAGCAAGGGAGGAGAGGGGATGAAGGTCTGTCAGGGCTACCCAGGAAACAGAAAGCCCTGTGCCATTATTGCAGCAGCAGAGGGAACGGGCATCGTTCCCAACAGAGCAGCTGGGAAGAACACTCCGAACCACGTCAGAACAGACCAGGGGGCTGCTACTACCCATCAGGGAGCTGGCACTGGTTTTCCATCACCCAAATATAAGGGAAAGGAGCCCCAAACCCCATACATCAAGATATGATGTACATCTGCATCTCCACATTTACCAAGTCTTGTCCCCATCTAATTAAAGGGACATTAATAAGCAGCACAGGCCAGAGCGGCAGTGAGGGTCCAGCTACACCTACACAGCACAGTTGAGGGTGAAACTCTTAGAAGACTGAAAATAAACCCCTCCTCATCTTTAGGATTTGAGTCCACAAACAGGAGGAGCCAATTTTGTAAGTAGCAGGGGAAAGAGAGAGGGGAGAGAAGCACAGCAGGACTCCTGGCTTCACTGACAGCCTGGAGATGGTGGAGACCCCCATCAGCAGGTCAAGAAACCAGCGTGTGCTGACGGTGTGGTTTTGAATTCTTTGTTTGAAAAGCACTCCAAAACTTAGTAGAATAACTCACAAAATCATCAGTATTTTCATTTGCTGCATGAGCTTCCATTTTAATTAGTTATCTGTTGGGTTTTTTAAGGTAACTTCACTGAAACCAATCCCCAGCATTCCTCCTCTCTAGCTGAAGCTTTTCAGAGTTGTCTGCATGAACTACCCCTCGGTAACCAGCGACAGGCTGCCACAGCCAATCTGCACCAGACACTTCACCCAGGCCTTTCCACAAAGGTCTCTCAGAGGTGGGGAGGGAAACTGGTCCGTTACCCACCGCCCAAGGCAGGTGAGCTGAACTCCCCCTGCAGCAGCTGCACCGCTGGTAAATCCAACAGGAATTCATCTGCAGCCAGAGGAGTAAGGTGGTGTGCCTGGTTCATCCCCTAATCTAACAAAATACTGCTGCTCTTCTGCAACTGAGGGTGCCCCATGGGTTAATACTCCTCGTATTTCATTTGGAGGCAATTCTTTTGTTCCCTAAAGCCTCGTGTTTGTAAAATGGCATAAAGGGGTTATTAGCAATAGGGAGAATTTCCTTTTCTCTCTTTAACACTGTTTTTTTTCAGCTCAATCATAAACACAGAGAGGAGCCCAGGCCTTGCAGGTGACTCCCTGTGGACACCCCAGAGCTCACGCCGAGGGACTGCACAGAGGGCTCCACTTGGAAATTTCCACTGAGTCACAGCAGGGGAAACAAAACAGGTTTTAGATGCTTGTCTGATCCCCTTCGCCACCGCTGATTTTGCCCACACCACTGGAAAGGAGGATCAAGGATTTGTAAATTCCTCCCCCACCTCTTCCCTTCCTAAGGTATCATTTCCCAGCCTGCAGAGGCTGAGTCAGCTGGTTTTAACGATGCAGGGCTGAGTTTCAGTTCAGTCTGCTGGAGAAAGTCAGCTTCTCGGGGTAAGGCATGACTAACCTTTACTGTTTGCTTGTAGCTCATTTGCCTTCCAGGTTTGCCTTGGAACTGATTATCTTTGTGTGTCCCCATCGGCACAGAATGGGAAGGAGCGTAAAGAAAACTGCCTGCCCGACTACACATGATGGTTTCCTCGGAGTAAGACTTCATTTAGGTGCCTACTAAGCAGATATTAACCAGATTCCCAACACAGGCCTCATCAATTTCCCTACAGCAGTTTAATAACTAAACTGAACTTCAGATTTAGGGCAGGAAAAAAAAAAAGGCTCAGAAAATACTGTGAGCAGAAAATGGCTTTGAAATCTCTTAGAACTATCTGTTTGGAGAATTCATTCCTAGATTTGCTTAATGCTCTGGTCTCTGGACACCGTGTATTGGAGCCAGTTCAGACACAGAAGGATTGAGAGTGTTCAGGTGAGGCTTAGACTGCGCTTTCCTTTGAACAGGTCCCACACCATCCCCAGTTAAACAGCTTTATGTCCTGAAATCACTTCAGAAACGTGGAAATGCTCCTTCTGCACCCTCCTCAAGTGCTGCTGGCACTTAGACAGATGTTTCTTTCCCCAAGCACGCCGGGCTCCAGCCTCTCTGACCCCAGCAGCAAGAGCAGCTCGGACTGAAGCTCTGCTGCAGAGCACTCAGCGGCAATCCTGAACCTCTGGGCCCACCACAAGGCACAAACCCACAACTTGCTCCAGAAAACACCTCACCTCAGCATATTTGGCTGGAATATCAGCTTTCTCCACGCCATAGTGATGTTTGCAGTTCGTGGCTGCAGCCACTTGAAGCACCACCTGCCCAACACCTGCAGGGAAGAGAAAACAAACCTGAGAACAAGTTCAGTAGAAAAATCCCTGCAAGGGGATGGGAGAGCTCTTGGAGCAAAGGCCACCAGGAGAAATGCAGGTGATGTGTGGGACCAGGCTTTGGAGTACAGTTTGATCTACAACAGTTACAGCAAGGTTTGTATCCTTAATGGCTACTTTTATTAAACATCACAGGCTGCGTTTCACCAATCTGCACAGGTTTTGGAATAGTTGCAGTTTTACTTCCTTTTGTCCACAGATTTTGTATTTTTCCATCAACTTTATAGGTTTTACCTTGCAATTCACTATTTAGTTAATGTAAAAAACAGTTAGACAAACCCTACCACGTCCTAAAACAAATACTTGTTGCTCACATCCCTCTGCCATTAATGGCCTAAATGTTTGTCACAGTCCAGTAAAATCCATCCTGGTTTCACTGTGAAGAGCAGCACGAAGTCTGAGAACACGTAAAGCCTATCGATGAGGTGATGAACTGCATCCTGGCCTGTCTCAGGAACAGCGTGGGGAGTAGGACTGGGGAGGTGATTGTCCCCCTCTCCCGAGCACTGGTGAGGTCCCACCTCAAGGGTTGTGTCCAGTTTTGGGCCCCTCACCACAAAAAAGACATTGAGGGGCTGGAGCGAATCCAGAGAAGGGCAGAGAAGGAGCTGCTGAGGGGTCTGGAGACCAAGTCCTATGAGGAGCCCCTGAGGGAGCTGGGGGAGTTCAGCCTGGAGAAGAGGAGGCTGAGGGGAGACCTTCTGGATCTCTCCAACTCCCTGGAAGGAGGGTGCAGCCAGGGAGGGGGTCAGTCTCTTCTCCCAAGTCATGGGTGATGGGACAAGAAGAAATGGCCTCAAATTGCACCAGGGGAGGTTCAGATTGGAGATTAGGAACAGTTTTTACCCTGAAAGGGTTCTTCAGCCTTGGCAGAGGCTGCCCAGGGCAGTGGTGGAGCCACCATCCCTGGAGGGGTTTAAAAGCCGGGCAGACGTGGTGCTGAGGGACACGGGTCAGTGGTGGGTTGGGCAGCGCTGGGTTGATGGTTGGACTGATGATCTTAAAGGTCCCTTCCAACCCAGACAATTCCATGATTCTATCTGAGCATTTAGAAAATATTTTGTAGGGTTCAACCCTCAAAATTTCAAAGCAGGCACTGGCAAGGCCAAGCATTCCTTAAAAATGCATGAACTTGTACTTGCAGCAGAGGCAGCAGCAATCAGCTGCCATTTCTCCTCCTCACCAGAACGCGGTCCCTCTCCCCAGCCCCAGCTTATGTTAGAAAGAAAAAAGATTCACTGGATTTCTCTGGGGGTGACCCACATTTTGCACACACCAGAGCAACCTCACCCCACGTCTGTGAAAGCAGAGCTTCTTAAAACATCCCGTACTCATCCGTGGCACGTGGATGCATCCCTTCTTGTCTGAGTAACACACAACACCTTCCCGTCTCCCCAGTGCGGTGAATCATCCCACCAGTGACCCCGTGGGAAAGGGCAGGGAGTCACAGAATGAATCATGGAATCACAGACTGGTTTGGGTTGGAGGGACCTTGAAGGCCACCCAGTTCCCCACGCCGGGGAACACGCTGCGCTGCCAGCTATCACATGAAGTGGCACAAGTCATCGATCTTGGCTGCCTTTGTTATAGCTTGTCAGCCAGCTGAAATGACAGTAATGGGGTCAAGCTCTGGCCAAAAGCAATGACACACACCTCCAGAAACCCCTGCCAAAACCAGCCCAGGCATTCCTGGTGTCACACACACAACTGGGGAGGGCAGCCACAGCGCCCGGGGGGCTCAGCCCCGCTGGGTGCATGGAGGTACCGGGACGGCTTTCAATTTCCCGAGAGGAATAACGGGCTGTGACAGCGTTTTCATTTACACCACACTCAGTACCACCCATCACAACCTACAACAAGTTCACACCTTTGGTACAGACTCAACAACAACATCCTGGTTTTAATTGTTTCAGTGCTCATTAACAGTCACAGACTTCCCAGTTTAAACCAGTCCCTTCTACAGGCTTTTCAGACTGTTGGTCAGTCTCCAAGCTTGAAGTGGGGAGTTTAGGAGTAAATATCCCATTTTCTTTCTGATGATACTGGGGAAAGTATCAAACGTTTGAGCTCCTTAGGGAACCAGCAGGACTTCAGATACCATCTCCTTCAACCTTCCTGAACAAACAAGCGTGAGCATCCAGGGCAAGTGTTGTTTCTCCCAGATGGAAAACAGTTTGTCAGAACTGAGGTCTTTCTAAATGTCTCCTCTGACCAGAAGCCACTCAAACAGGAAATCTCAGACAAAAGTTCCACTGAGGAAGGGGGGTTAAAACACAATTCAGAAAAGAATATCACCAGAGACATATTAAATTTAGGGGGAGATACAGTCTTGCTGTATTTAAGTCCAAAATAAATTTGGTATTTTAACAACTGGATATATTTAAACTTAGTATTTTTCCCCCAAAGTCCTGCATCACACCAGCAGCGAAACCAAAACATATTTCATCTCAAACTTGACAACCCATCCAGCAAAAGGGGAAATTGTTATTACCTCCTTCCCTGCTCTGAACCAGACCTCAGCAACGAGAAGAAGAACATCATCTTTTTACTCAGTGTATCTGTTCCACACGTGTTTGAGGCAGATCTACTTTCTTTACCAACTAGAAACATCTATTTCCTTTTAATAAACTCCGACCTGCTCACGACACGCAGCTGCAGTTGGGAGTGAGACTTTTGTGGGGTCTCAGAGGGCAGCTGAGAAATGTCAGAGGAACAAAACTGCTTCATTTTCCGACCCCCCGGCAGGCGGCTCAGGCCGGCGTGGGAGGGGGCAAGAGCTCACATTTGCAGACTTGAACCGAATCCACTGAAAACAGATGAAACCTTAGAAACAGAACTTGCCACTGTTACCTTTCAAGCATCATTTTTAATATTGTTACTTCTTTATAAATGTATAATGTATTCTCCAATAGCAACAGAAACCACGAATTTTCTGTGATAAGGATTTACTGCATTTGGAGGCTGACATTTCACTAAGGCCACAGGGAAGGAGGTCTGGGCTGTCCATTTGGTCTACTTAATCCTGTCATAAAAACCAGCAGCATCACTGGGGATTATCTGGAAAGGGTGCTTACCCTTTCATAGAATCATTCAGGTTGGAAGAGACCCTCGGGATCACCCAGTCCAACCATCAGCCCCACTCTACAAAGCTCTCCCCTACACCAGAGCCCCCAACACCACAGCTCATCCACTCTCAAACACAGTCAGGGATGGGGACTCCACCCCTTCCCTGGGCAGCCCAGTCCAGGCTCTGACCACTCTTGCTGGGAAGAATTCTTGCCTCATGGCCAGCCTAACCCTACCCTGCTGCAGCTTGAAGCCAGTCCCTCTCCTTCTAGCGCTCATTGCCCGGGAGAAGAGACCAGCACCAACCTCTCCCCAGTGGCCTTTATTCAACCCTTAGGTTGGTTCACTTCCCAAATACGAATTCTACCTTTTTCTTTTTTTAAAGAAAGGCAAAAACAATAAGCAGAAAGAAAAAAAGAGAAGAATAGTGGTCACTTACCACTGCCCAGGTCAACAAACAAATCATCCTCTGTCATTTTAATTTCATCTATCATTTGGGCCACCAAGTCAAAGGAAGTTTCTCCATAAACCTCTGGGGAAAAGGGCTCGTAGTTGTTGAGTTTCTCCGGGTCGGTGACCGAGTGGTTGTAGACTTGTTGCAGGATGTGCCGCAGGAGCCCGTTGGAGGGACGAGTGTTCAGCTTCATCGGTTGGGTAGTTCCCTTCCACTGAAGGAAAGAGCAAGAAGAAGAAATGAACCCAAGGGGAGGACAAGTGAACGCCACCAAAACCGAAGCTGCATTGGAAAAATGCAGAAATGAGACAAATTCCCACCCCACGGGCTCTGAAAAGATAAAACACAGTGAATGACAGTAAAGAAACTACACAACAGCGACTGCTCTGGACTTTGGCTCATCCCAACCAAGAGGCAGCTTCAAGCATGGCTGTGGGAAATGGGGGTAAAGGGGAAATTAGAGCTGTAAAAATCAATTGGCAATGTAAAGCTTAATAGTGAAAAAGCTGGAGTAGCTGTAAAGGTTTGTTTGCTCATTTTGTGTTTGCTGATCCCCACTGAACTGCTGGTGGCTGTTCCAGCAGCCTTAGAGCAGCTTTATTTTCTAGCAAGAGCTCTGGGATGGGAGGGACCGTCTGTACTCAAAGAGGGAGAGGCAGGAAAGAGATGGAAATCAGGCTTCCTCTCTTCTTCAGAAAAAAAAAAAAAACAAACACACACAAAACCTGTCCAATTTGTAAAGTTTTAAAAATATTTCCCTCTCCTTTTGATAAGGAAAAACAAACAGAAAGAGGACAACTTCAGGAGCCCTCCTGAGACCTCTCTCTCCGTCCATTTGAGATCCAGATGGCAGGAAGAAATCAATCAGGTTGGCTATTTCAGACAGTAATTGCAACCACTGAATCGCTTCAACTCTTTAGTTATTAACCAAACTGCACAGGAAGGCATCTGAATCCAAACAAGCACCACTTTCAAGGAGCTGTTGGCCCACAAAGTGACAGAAATCTGTGCACAGGAGAGTCTTGTTGCCATAATAGTGCAGGCTGCACATAACTCCCAAAGCACAGCAGAGATAAGAACCCACCCATACCTTCCAAATTAAACTGAATAGTAACATTCAGTCATGGCTGATGATTTGCTTCCTTCAGATCAACCTTTTATAGAGGTAAAAAAACCCAAAAGCTTGTTAAATTAGTCTGGAAAGAGGTTACATTCTGGTTTTGCCAGAGTGACCCCCCAGAAGAGAGCAGCTGACCTGAGTGACAAGGACATTCCTAAGCCATGGATCACTTCCACAATCCACAGGAGGTTCCTATGGATTGTTTAAGTACCCATAAGCCACGGATTTCCCCGTGCAAACAGAACCCTATAGGATAAATCCCTGTGAAATACCTAAATGCTGAACACAGAGAAACCTCTTCTTCCCCCTAAAGACAACTCCAAGTGCCAAAACGATGGTGCCAGAAACTAAAGAGTAACAGGTTACAAATCTGCTGTTTGGGGAGAAAAAAACCTCACTTTCTTTCCTTTTCTTTCTGTAAGAGTGCTCCTCCACTACTAACTCCTTGACAGCCCAGACAGGAGCAAGAAAATCAGCTTTAATGTCAGACTTGTTGACTCTCCAAAGGACTGGAAGCGCTGAACGCGGGTGCCGCGACTCGACCGACACACACAAACCAGTGTTCGGCCAGTCTCTGCCGCCTGGGCATTATTCCCTCACTGGGAACTCAAACCAGCCCCATAAACATCACGGAGGGGAAGGAAGGGAAATACATACCAACTGGTGGATGCTGTCGATGGCGCGGTTGTACTTGTCACAAAGCCTCTGCATGCTCTCAAAGCTGCGCGGGGAGAAAAGCCCAGCGTCAGGTAAAACCAGAAAACACTAAAACACAGGTCTGAAGGGACAACCTTGTGCCCTTTTCTCATCCTACTTGCTTGTTTCTTGCAGAACATACACAGCTTTAGGACTTTGTATACCCTTACCCTGAAAAAAAAACCCTCCCTCAAGGAGACCAGGAGCAAACAGTAATATTAGTGTCTTTAATTAACAGAGGACTGAACTCAAAGTACAACTGATGAGAAAGTTTGCATTCTCATAGTCCACCCCTTTCCGTGCAGCTGAGAATGTGGGAATGGAGGACATCTGTAAGCTTCTCCCCTTTGTTCCCTCTTCTCTCCATGACTATCAGTCCCGAGACAAGCAGACGCGTTGCTGGAAATTAAACTCTGGGGCTGAAAGCACAGAGAGAGCCAGGCCAGCAGCTGAAATGTCACCCGTTCCCAGTGCTCTGTGGGCTGGCTGGGATTACAGCAAGTCAGGCAGATGCCTTAGTGACAGAAGCTGAGAGGATTAAATTAATTCGTCTCTGGCCAGGGGAGAAAATACATTACTGGGAACATCAACTGCTACGTAACCAGGCCCACAAACAGCAGCAAAAACACCGATCCAAGGAGTTACAGGGAAAAAAATAATTACATTATGGCCATCCCCAAATCAGGAAGGAGCAGAGGGACATGGAGACATCAGAAGGAAGTGGCTCATCAGTGTCTCATGGTCCCTGTTACCTCTGCACTGGAGGGACACCCTCCGGGGAGCACTGCTGACCCCAGCACCAGCTTTCAACTACCCTGGTTAATGCCACAAAGGAAGAGGCTGAAATGGGGTTTATGGTGCACAGGGAGTGCCTTCCTATAATCCACCGCTTCTCATTCCCCTCCACGGGGCAGTGTTTCTGCTAGGAGTAGATTTTCTGACAATTTTTTTTCAAGGGAAGTAAAAAGACTAAACCCATTACCCAAATTACAGGTTTATAACCCCTTGAACAACTGCAGAAAGGTGTTAAGGTGTGACTCTAGGGACCAGACGGGTTTCTCTTCTATTGAGTATCGCCCGTGACCACACTGATGCCCAGGGAGGGTGCCAGAACCACAATAGAGCTGCAGCGGCTGTGAGTAATCCACAAATCCCAGTCAATGGAGTTGATGGAAGAGCTGCTCAACCCTGACCTCTCCTTCGGAATTTTTCAAGGAAAAAGAGAAGGACAACCAAGTCTTGCACCGCAACCATTAAAACACTTTCAAGAGATGAGAGAGCAATACCTTACGCAGATCACGACACAAGTATCTGCGCTCAGGACAGCAGCTCAGTGACTCATTACAGCGATGTGGTTTCATTTGTAAAGCTCATTTTAGAAGTTTAGCCAGGCTGTGGACTAAAACATACTCAGTGTTTGCCATGAAAGCAACTAAAGAGGCTTTTTTTGTAAACCACAGCTCGAGGGCGAGTTCTTTTTCTAGGTTCAGCAGAGCCAAGTCAATAACAGAACCACGGGTTCTCCGCTGGTCAGAGCCCGCCTCTCCCACCCTCCAGGTGAACACCACATTCTAGACATTCATTTTCGGCTGGTTGTGGCAAAGGTGTTCACATGTAACAACAAGCACCTTAAAATTACCTCTAACTGCCCCGAAGAGCAGCACCAGTCCCTCGGATTTCATTTAGCCCCTCACCTAAAGAGCATCCCACTCCCACCAAATCCCACCCAGGGGAGGGACGGGGCAGGTTAACCCCCTCTCCCCCACGGCAGGGGAGGGCTACGGGGCTGACAGCCAGCTCTGGCCACTCTGCCACTTCCCACCCAGGAATTGTTAGTTACTACACAAGTAGAAACCTCGGTGCCATTCAGATTCCTCCGGCTGGACGCGATCCAACAGCGCAGATACCAATCATTGTTTGGGAGTGAGTCACTCCAACGTACACCCCAGCTCAACTTTCTGCTGCCTGGAGTTTCCAATTATGTCCTCAATCCAACAGCCTTTGCCAATATTGCTGTTACACATTTCCTACCAAAATAACTCTGCAGAGCTTGAAGCCAGTTCGAAAAGCAAAAAAAAAACCCTTCAGTTCATCGTGTCTAAGAATAAACCAGCTACAAACTGAGTCACCCCGAACCGCGCTGGCCTGTCCCCCTGGAGGGAGAGGAAATAGTCCTCTCACCTTTTTGTATCATAGTCAATTAAAACGTAGTTTTCCATAGCGAGCTTGAGATCTGGGATTTCTTCACAGACCCACCTGGAACGAGAAGAAGAAATAATGAATAAAAATATCTCCAGTTAAGGACAATGAGGCAATCTGTCTCGATTCTAGCCCGGCCCTGCTCTGTGTTACAGACAGAACGCTGCGGCAGAGCTGCAAGGTGACAAGGTTGGGAGGAGGAAGGCAGCCGTGACCAAATGCTGCCTGGAAGCTGCGCTGGTTTGTGTTTGTACTGAAGGAACAGCCAGGTGCCCACAGAGGTTGGCAGTAGCATTAAAGCTCTTGAAACGGCACAACTTCAAACCGAGGTGCTAAATGTATTCATAGAACCATCTAGGTTGGAAGAGACCCTTGGGATCATCAAGTCCAACCATCAGCCCTACTCTACAAGTTCTCCCCTACACCAGATCCCCCAACACCACATCCAATCTACTCTGAAACACAGTCAGGGATGGGGACTCCACCCCCTCCCTGGGCAGCTGATTCCACTGACTGACCACTCTCGCTGGGAAAAACTTTTTCCTCATGTCCAGCCTAACCCTACCCTGCTGCAGCTTGAAGCCAGTCCCTCTCCTTCTAGCGCTCATTGCCCGGGAGAAGAGACCAGCACCAACCTCTCTCCAATGGCCTTTCAAGCAGTTGGAGAGAGGGATGAGGTCTCCCCTCAGCCTCCTCTTCCTCACACTCAACACTCCCAGCTCCCTCAATGGCTCCTCACAAGATTCATTCTNGATCATCCTTGGGATCATCCAGTCCAACCATCAGCCCCACCCTACAAAGTTCTCCCCTAAACCAGATCCCTCAACACCACATCCAATCTACTCTTAAATATGTGTCTAAATATACTCAAAGCCGCAGCCCACGGTCAATCAAACCCACAACGTAATGCAGAAATGCAAAATTTGGGAAGAATTTGGGAAGAAAAACAGAATGAAGAGAAGACTTTTCCTACAGCACCCCAACACAATGTCACCACCACAAGGACGCTCTCCTCCAGGGAGGGCTCTGAGCTGCTCTTACACCTCACACCACCCCAAGGACAGGTTTTCTTCCAAAGTGGTTTTGAGCAAAGATCCCTTTTCCCCGTGGAGTGAAAGCCCTGGGTGTTGTGTCGGTGGAAGCGGGAACACCCGCTGGCAGCTCAGAGAGAAGAGCTTCACTCTTGGGACGTCGGGAGATTAATTCCTGTCGATGACCATTTAAGAAGCCACATCAGCTTTGCACACTCTTTCCTCCAAAAGCATCAAAACAGGAGTGTGCTGTCACCCTCAAAAAAGCCTCAGAGCACGAGGTCGGATGAATTCCAACAGGAAGGACAGTTTCATTTCTTACACCTTGATGCACGTTTAAAATGGGGGGGGGAAGGACTCGAGATCAACAGTTCTGGTTCCTTCTGGCTGATCTGCTCTTACCAAATACACAGGTAAGTGAAAAAACAGCATTTCTCCGTCCGTGGTTGAGTCTCTTCTGACCATTATCTCCCATCTCCCCAAAATCTCTACACATTTTTCTGTTCTCTGCAATTTTTTGTCTCTTAGACGAAGGAAATGGACAGTCAGCAGCTCTTTACCACTGGCCTGAAGAGACAAACGCTTTTGTGCCTTCTTTTACCCACCACTTCCGTAAGACATTGTGGTTACTTTGCACAAGGCAGCAGGAAAGGCTTCTAACAACACTGTATTCACTGCAATCGTGCTTAAAACAGGGCTGTGAAACATCACCTCAGCCCAGCAGGTTTCCAACAGAGCTGTCCCCTCACCTTCAGCCAGTGTAGCACGGGAAGCACCGGCACCCAGGACCCCGGCCATCGCTCCCAGGTGCTGGGAGCAACACCCACATCTGTTTAAATCCCTTTAGAAAAGGTCTTCTCCATAATCAGACAAATGATGCCAGAAGTTCCCAGGGCAGAGAGTCTTATCAACACCAGTGGAAGAGGTGGCAGCACCTCTTCTGTCGAGGTTGTGTAGTGAGAAGAAGACATCTCTTGATAAGAAAAATTCCCAGCTCTAGCCCTGAATTCCCATTACACATTCTCTCCCACCACAGACCATGGGTAAATGTAATGGTTTTGGGTATATAAGTGATGTTATCAACCCCACCGTGCAAGCACTTGCTCACAACAGCTATGCTGGGAGCAAGCAAGCAAGGGTCACCACCATAAACTAGGCCATATTCTTGACCAGGTTTCAAGCTCAGGAGGCTTCTACAAACCAAACACCCTTCTCTGTACCTCGTCTGTGTCTGCACCATCCGACCATTACACAGACCACGGCAGACAGAGCCCTCAGCCGAGGGCGGCCTGTACGCTGGGGGTCTCCAACGAGAGCAGCTTCTGAACAATCTAACGTGGAGAACACGTTAACACGTGCTGGGGAAGCTTGTGTGAGCATCTAACAGAAGTTCTAGAGCAAGTCACCTCCCAGCCCTGCTGAAACACCCGCGAGCTGTGGCACAACCACTGCCTGCGTTGGGAAACGCTCACACTTCCTACTCCTCTTACTCGGCTTTCAGCTTCATCCTCCGTTTCCCCCACATTGGTCAACTCTACCCGCAGAATTACGAGGAACACTAACGAGGACATCATTGCCAACTAATGCAAATGCTAATGATGCTGCAACATCACAGCAACAAGGGGAAAGAGGAGGGTGGGGAAGAAGATATGCAAGACCAGAAACTTGAAGACATCCTGCCAATGATCTTCTCTTAACCACCCTCTTCTTCCGAGGATCGAACTCGGGGGGCTGGCTCTTGTGACTGAGACAGAGCTGCTTTGAAGCAACACAATCTTCATCGTGAGCAGCACCCAACGCTGCAGATGACTCTCCATTTTTAATTCTCTTCAAAAGAGAACAGAATGTGGCAAGTTAAGAAAAGAAGTCTGCCTGTCAGGGAGATTTGTATCACAACAACCCCAATTCCATGAGAAGGAAATTTAGAGCTGCTAAATTGGAATTCTAACTGCTGCCCCCCCTTACATCTTGTCTCGGGAGACGCGGGAAGACGCAGGGAAGGGCTGTAGCCACGTCTGCACTGAACACTTACCGAATTGTCTCAATGATTTCATGAGCAGCATCATGGTGTTTGTCCTGAAACAGAAAGAAAAGGAGAGATGTTTTCAAAGAGCCATCAGGTGTGCTGTTTTTCAGGAGATTACAGGAATTGCAATCTTTTTAGGAATATAAATGGCAAGCGTACTAGGAAAGGAGGCTTTGATTGCCACCGAGCCCATTAAACCCATCAAAATGAGTCCTCTAAGAAAAAAATGAAGCTTAAGAAAATACATTTTTCAAGTTTCTATGGAGCAGCAAAAGATTTACATGAAGGAACTGTCATTCTACTTATTTCTTTGTCATTTTCTGAAATCAGGAATCGTGTAGCTGATCCCCTCGAGGATTACTGGTATGCAGGAGGAACTTGAGTGCAAGTTCCACAAAGAACAGCTGATTTCCTCGCCCCAGCAGCTGGTACCTGCCCACATCTCCATATGGGCACTACCATTCTCCCAGCCAGTGGCTTCTAAAATACAGCATCAACTGAAGAGTGGGAGTGGGTATCGGTATGGGGGGAAAAAAACACCTCCAGGCACACAAAAAAGAGAAGGAGGCCTGAACGTGCAGAGCTTTTCATGAAACACAAGAGAGACCCACACAAACCCCGTGAGAACTGGTGTGGCAGGAGCACACTCGGGGCTGCGGGGCACAGATGTTTGCTGCCTTCCATTGGGGACTTTATTCAGGAGCACCAGAAGCTCAAGCAGGGTTTAGCCATCCCAAACTCACACCTCAGATACGCACCGCGCTACAAAAACCTTCCACTTCAGCTCATGCACGTATTGCTCTATTCATAGAATCCTAGAATCGTTTAGGTTGGAAGAGGCCCTTGGGATCATCAAGTCCAACCATCAGCNCATCCTCTGGAGCCTCAGCCGCCGCAGTCCAGCCCCACAAAGTGAATGTTATATTTAGACATCGGTTTCGGAAAGTGGCTTTGACCTTTTAATTAGGAGTCGAGTATCAAAGGACCTTCCAGAGCTGGCAGCGTAACGGCTCCCTCTCAAATAATTCCCCTTGTCTTCTGACACAGCAATGTCATCTCTGTAGAGTTACCAGTGGCAACTCCATAGCAAGGGGCAGGGACAGGGGAAGGAGGGGACAGAAGAGAAGCACCAATAGATGAGGGAAAAAAGGGCTGGGATAATCTCTGTTCCTTCAGGACGTGGAAGGACATGATAGAAGTCAAATCAGAAGTCAGAAGCTTTTTCCATCCGTATCACAGCTTTCCTATTTACACAAGGAAAAAGCTGTGCCCCCGTACAACCAGTTTGTATACTCAAGAGCAACCAGTCTCGTAGAAGATGCCATTCCAAGAAATTATCCACAGGGTCCTTCAGACACCCTGATAAAAATGTCATGACTGAGAGGGATCAAAGTAAGGCAAACATTTTGGAAGCCTGTTACAGTAAAGGCATGAAGAAACACTTCGCATTTTTCTCTAAAAGCTTTTCTTTTCAGAATACAAAAAGTGAACCCCGGACCTGGGAGTCACACAACAGACTAACCAAAAACAAAAAGCAAAATATTCCAGTTCTAATCTCAAAAAGGAGAAACAGCCAGTGTAACACCAGTGGGGATATTGGGGATGTTTCCAAAGAACCTGCCAACGCTACACAAACACCCCAAACACCACAGGCCACACAGAACAGGGCTGGGGTCACGCTTCTCCCCCTCTATGGGGTTTGCTCAGGACCTGGACTGGGACAACCCAAATCCAACGGCACCAATAAACCCAGTTTAAGTTCAGAATTATCAGGCAAGGAATTCTATAGATACATCTTGGCCTAGAAAATGGGGCAGCAAGAGAACTAAAACCTGCTCCTGGCTCCCAGTGCACATAGAATCACAGAACCATTCAGGTTGAAAGAGACCCTTGGGATCACCCAGTCCAACCATCAGCCCCACTCTACAAAGCTCTCCCCTACACCAGAGCCCCCAACACCACAGCTCATCCACTCTCAAACACAGTCAGGGATGGGGACTCCACCCCCTCCCTGGGCAGCCCAGTCCAGGCTCTGACCACTCTTGCTGGGAAGAATTCTTGCCTCATGGCCAGCCTAACCCTACCCTGCTGCAGCTTGAAGCCAGTCCCTCTCCTTCTAGCGCTCATTGCCCGTGAGAAGAGACCAGCACCAACCTCTCTGCAATGGCCTTTCAAGCAGTTGGAGAGAGGGAGGAGGTCTCCCCTCAGCCTCCTCTTCCTCACACTCAACACTCCCAGCTCCCTCAATGGCTCCTCACAAGATTGATTCTCCAGGCCCTTCCCCAGCTCCGTGTCCCTCCTCTGCCCTCGCTCCAGCCCCTCCAGATCTCTCTTGTGCTGAGAATACAGAAGAAGAAAAAGCATACAGGAGGAGGACTCTGCTTTCTTTTCACTTCTTATCTGCAGAAATATAAAAATAACCCCAGACAGTCAGCTCATCCATAAACATCCCCCAGAAATTTTCACCTTTCACTACACGCAGAGTTATTGCGGTAGAAACCCCTCGGGCTGCTCAGGTTCTGCCCGCAACCCGTGCTCCTGCAGGAGGGCTCTGCTTTACCACCATAACCACATTATACCAGAAAAGTAAATTCATGCTTATTTTGGCATAACCATTTTCTCCAAAGAGTTCTATTCTCCAGCGACTGTTTTGGCCAGTTTCAGCCCCAGCAGAACTCACGGAGAGCCCTTGCGCTCCCCGGTAAATCCTATAAACGACCAAACTTGCTTAATGAGCAGATTCCTTTGCCTTGAGTTAAAAAGTGAAAAATAAATTAAAAAAAAATTAAAAAAACCTCACAATGCACATCTACAACTACAAATCATCCAATTTAAGCAAGTGATTTGTCTGACACAACCTCCAGTGGAAACTCCAGCCAAAAGGGGCCTTTCTGTGTTTAGTCTGTGCCATTAACTAGGAATAATGGAGTTGAAAACAGTTCCATATTTACTGCTCCGAAACTTCTCACGCCGAAACACTTCCCGAGGTTCCTGTACTCTGTAACCAGCAGACTCTGGCTGGGCAGACAAGCTCCCAAGATCTCACACGAGTCTCGCAAACCAAATCAGGAATGATCTCCTACCAGTTCTTCAAAAGCAGAGGTGGCCGTGGAAAAGGCGGGGGGAAGCGGGGAAACAGATCCAAGGGAAAGACAGAGCCCTCTCCCTTCCTTGGGAGAACCCCTTTGGTCCCGTTTCAACGTTACGGTTGTAAGACTTAATAAGAGTAGACATTAAACAGCACCAGTCATCACATCTGTATTCATGGAATTGTTTATGACGCTGACAGAGCCTTCAGCAGCCCCAAAGCCAAGCTGAATAGAAACCTCCCCAAGCCCACAGGCGCCAGTCCGACCAGCACCAGTCCGACCAGCACCAGTCCGACCAGCACCAGGCTCTGCCCATCACTTTTCAAGCAAATGGTTTTGGCCAGAAACACAACTGAGCTCCGTGCACCAGTTTTAACCCAGATCCTCTTACAGACCTGACGGATGAAGACCAAAAGGTTGGCTTGGCTCTGCTTACCAGTGGCTCTTATTCCACCTCAGTGGGCGGACACGCCGTACCCCTGGCTGGGCCAACAGAGAGCCCAGCACACTCAAAGACGCCCCAAAGCTCTGCAAATTCAGACGTCTATTATTTTTTAAATTTTTCAGACTGCAGCAACCAATGTCAGCACAGAATCACAGACTGGTTT
>VZTM01008029.1:0-14649 GCA_013400555.1 Jacana jacana
CCTGCCAATTTAAAACATAGGACTTCTACACTCAGAGGAAAGTTTGGAGGTGAGAGAACTGATGAAAGCTTATACTTCATGTTTCCCACTCTGTGGGCATCTCTTCAAACACCAACAACCAGTACAGGTTCTTTTCCTCTTCAAAAAACATTCCTTCTCAGCATGTTGTCTTCTGTGCATAGTCTTCTGATGTTCCCTAACTCCTATGTACTATAGCAATGGGCTTTTTATCCAGTTTCAAAATCTCATGTCTTTGAATCTTTTTCCATCCTTATCTATCTTCTACACTGTTTCCATCTACCTCTGCTATGAACTCATTGATATGTGGGACAATAGCTGCTGCGTGAAGGTCACAGACAGAAGACACAGTGGAATAGAGAGCCTGTTGTTGAATTCTGGATGCAACTTTGCTCTAATACACTTATGATAATGAATGCCATACCTTAAATAACAGAAAGAAATAAATCACAAAGGACAAGATTTCTAGGACAGAGAAAAATAAGGAGATGGTAAGACCTTTAAGGGAAGGAGTCAGCATGCCTGACATTCTTCTAGTAGAAATAATCAGATTCAGAGACAAGCTCAGGAGAATGTGTTTAATCTCAGAGTATCCCATGGAGTGCTTGAATTCTGTAACTGAGTTCTAGTTCTACAAACTAGAATGGGATATGTAAATATAATGTTTATAAACAATTTTATGGAAATAGCTTTCTTCCTCTTCCTTTTCTGCTTTTGCTTTCCTTCTTTCCCATCTTTCTCACCAGAAAATGCCGATGTGTTCTCAGTAGGCTATTTTCTCACAAGTCCTACTCCAGACACTTTTACAGAAGCTATACAGTTTAAGACATCCATATTATTCCTGGTTTTGCAAAAATTACATATTTCAAATTTAATTTAACTGAATATACATAGCTAAATATATAATAATAAATTGTTTCCTAGTAGGTCTTTTTTTAAAACTATATATTGGATTTGTGATGGATAGCACATCTGCAATATTTTCTGGTATTACCAAGAAGTTTTATAGATTAGCAAAATTTTGCTTCATGTGCATAAATTAGAAACTTGCACCAGAGAATCTGGCTTAATGTAGAAGCAGATACCAGACTGGCAACAAGAAGTTAAAAAAAATAAATAAAAAATAGTTCAGTCAGCAATGTTGATAGAGTATACTGGTAAATTCATATCACCAGGTAAGACACCTGGCAATGAACTGTGAATGATAGCGTGAAGTAATTTAAAAATATCTGAAAGTGTGGTAAAATGCTATCTGCATACATTGTCATTGCTATATTAGATGCAGTCAACCCAGCAACAAAAATTAGCATAGCTGCTAATTTTACTGCTAAGCAGCAAGGCTCTCTTGAAATTCTGTCACCACAAAAAGCGTGTCAGTCACAGTAACAACATTGTTCAAGGCTTTAGCAGCATTAATACAAAGCAATATTAGTGAAAATTATTTGAGTTTTCCAGAGTGTGAGTACTCAATAATTTGAATGGGAAACAATGACTCTGCAGAATTTCTCAAAATTATATTTTGTGTACATACACAAAGTTTAGGATCCAGTTTGAATAATTCAGGTTAGAATATATCACACTGCAGAACTTGATCCTGCTCTTCCAATCACTGAGTTCAATTTCTAAGTATCTCAGAAGGTTAAACTGGATCGAGCAACATGTTTTATCACAGTAAAGAAAAACATATATCAAAGACTGTTGCACATAACAGTAATCAAATCTTCATAAGAACATCACTCTAACATATATCACTTTGAAGAAATTATGTTTATAATTTTCCCATGTATTATAATTAATAAATCTTATACAATAGAACCACAACTCTGGATACATATTTGTCATTCATGTCTGTCCTGGGTTACTGCATTTGAATCAGCTCATGTCAAAGAAAAAAAAAAAAAAAAGAAAAGAAAAACAGTCCTGTAAATATATTAAACATTTATAGTCTTTAGTGTTAATTCTCCTTCTACATACACTTTAAAAGAAGCTGCTGCTTCATCTTGTGCCAGGTTTGATTTATGACATTCAAAGTAAATACAAGAATAAAAGACATGAATACTTGATATCTCCTAGTAAATTATAGGCTTTCACAAGCTTGTATTTTATAGCATGATGTTGAGGAATATAAATATAACACACACTATAAAAGCTTTGTCAGTGATCACCCAAAGGACTTAGAAAGACTCTTCCTAACAACTGTTGAATCTTTAACTAAAGGTCAAGTAAAATAATACTGGAAGCCATGGGGAGACCCTCATGTTGTCTTGTAACAAGAGATTAATTTTTGGAGATTTCTCAGTTTACAGTAATGAAATGGCATGAATATGTGTGTGTGTATATAAATCTATACACACATATATTTCTATGTAAGATGACATCAAGAGGGATCTGGGAAAAAACAGTAGAATAAGGAGAAGAATCTCAGGAAAATTCTTTAATATTCTAAAAGTAAATTTGTTTGTTGGTCTTTCTCAGTGAATGTCAGGAAATGTGGCAGTGTGAAAAATATTTTCAACAAGATAGGAAGTGAAGGTTTTGATAGGTTTGGCCAGGCTCATAGGTCCACTCTTAATGAAAAGCAGCTTAAAAGATGAAAACAAGTGGTCAGATGGGAAAAGAAAAGACAACAATTCATGGTGATAAGGACATCTCTATACAGCACTTCAGAGGAAAATTGGTTGCAATTCTTCTAATAATTTTTTCCTAAAAATCTAGGTTGGCAAAAGAACACATGTGAGGCTTTTGACAAGTATAGAATTTCCATCAAGAAGCACATTGAAGAGAAACTCCTGGACACTCGGAAACTCTGTGGCTTTTAGTAGATCAAATTTCAAGTTCGTAATAATATACACTAACAAAATTAACATCATTCTCTTTTGTTTTAAGTAAATGCTCTGATAGTTAATTGGTAGAAAATGTGCTACTTTGTTAAAACTGTTAAATTGGGTATGAAACCTCTCAGAGGAGAGGTGAGCTACAACAGGTTACTCAAGCTTGTAACCAGCCGTGCTTTGAATCGTTCCAAACATAGAGACTCCACAATATCTCTGGACAACCCATTTTCAATGACCCTCACAAGTAAATAAGTGCTCTCTTATGTTTAAGCAAATTTTTTTTGTATGTCAATTTGTGCCTGTTCTTCTTATTCCTTTGCCTGGTGTTGGTGAGAATGGTCTGGTTTTCTTTGCTTATCCCATCAGAGATTTATACACATTAATGAGATTTCCCTGTGCCTTTTCGTCCCCAGGCTGAACAGTCCCAGCTCTCTCAGCCTCTTCTTGTATGACAGATGCTACAGTGCCTTCATCATCTCTCTGACCCTGTTCTCAACTTGCTATAATAAGTCACTGTCTCTCCTGCACGAGAGAGGCCATGACTGTACGCATCACTTTTGATGTGCCTTACCAGTGCGGAACAGAGGGGAAGGGATTGTCCTTCTGGCAATATTCTGACTAAAGCAGGAATTCTTTTCTGATGAAGAATACAGAAAAGGGCTAAATAAAAATATTTTTCTGGATAGGTAAATTTTCCCATAAACACATTAAAAGTGAGGAGGGAGGAAGATGAAGATAGTCAGCATGGTTTTATGAAAGGCAGGTCCTGCCTGATGAACATGATCTCCTCCTATGATAAGATGACCCGATTGTTGGATGAGGGGAAGACAGTGGATATAATATATCTGGAGCTTAGAAAAGCATTTGTCACTGTCCCCCACCACATTGCCATGGAAAAACTGGCTGCTCATGGCCTGCATGAGTGTACGATCTGCTGGATCAAGCACTGGCTGGAAGGACGATCCCAAAGGGTGGTGCTCAATGGAGTTAAATCCAGCTGGCGGCCGGTCACAAGTGGTGTTCCTCAGGGCTCAGTATTGGGGCCTTTCCTTTTTAATATCTTCAGTGATGATGTCGATAGGGATATAGAAAACACTATCAGTAAGTTTGCAGATGACACCAAGTTGGGTGGGAGTGTTGATCTGGTTGAGGGCAGGGATGCCCTACAGAGGGACTTGGACAGACTAGATAGATGGGCCAATGTTAATGGCATGGCCTTCAATGAGGCCAAGTGCCAGGTCCTGCACTTGGGCCACAACAAACCCAGGCATGGCTACAGGCTTGGGGAAGTGTGGCTGGAGAGCTGCCTGGCAGAAAAGGACCTGGGGGTGCTGGTCNTCTCTTCTCACGGGCAATTAGCAAGAGAACAAGAGGGAATGGCTGCAAGCTGCAGCAGGGTAGGGTTAGGCTGGACATTTGAAAAGTTTTTTCACAGAGAGATTTGTCAGTCAGTGGAATGGGCTGCCCAGGGAGATGGTGGAGTCACCATCCCTGACTGTGTTTAAGAGTAGATTGGATGTGGTGTTGAAGGATATGGTGTAGGGGAGAACATGTAGAGTAGGGCTGACAGTCGGACTTGATGATCCCAAGGGTCTCTTCCAACCTATATGATTCTATGATTCTATGAAGAAAAAAGAAAGAAGTGGAAAGCAGTCAAATGAATTCTCTTTTGAGCATCTTGATTCAGTCAGGGGATCTGCAGTTTTAAATACTATATGGTTTGCAGATATTGTGGATCTCACATGAATTAATACTAGGCAGGATACCATAAATATGACTGATCAAGTTTTATTTACTGTTCCTGCTATAGAGACAAAGGTGGTAAGATCTTTTATTGTTACTATAGGCCAAAAAAAGCTTTTGCATAATGCATCTTTTATGGGCCTCAGGAATCTCCTGTTTTTTTAACTGCTATGCATTAGTTATCTTTGAGAACACTTGCATGTGAAAGGAAAAACATTCAGTTAGAGGTATACACACTATAAGCTTTTTAATGTCTGGCAATGTTGCTATGCCCCTATTGTCCCTACTCTTCCAAGACATATGGTTGAACAGACATTATCAATTGTCTCAGTTTTGAGGTGACCACATGATGTACAGGAAGCTTCTTAAACATCACCTGATTAAATTTATGTCTTTGGAGGTGACTAAGTTTGCTGGAGCACACTCTTAAATCTTTCCTGAAATGACTAACCAATTGTATTCATAAGCGCTGTTGTTTCCCCTACATAGTTGGCCGATTATGGGATTAATTCAAAGCATACTCCATGATTACCCACTTGGCAAAGCTTGAGTCTAATCTTCACCACTGAAGTGATGACAGGAGTTATTTTCTCTGATTTTTTTTAAAGTAATAGGGGAACATTATTGTAGATTATCCTGAGTTATTATGTCTGAGGAGAAAAGTGGTTTTCAATTAACATCACCTGGGATGAGTAAGCAGGAAGTCATATCTTAACTGTAACTATGAACTTAACCCATACTGTTACTTGTACAGATTAAGTATGGATAGCTTCTTACAACATTTAGTCATATCTTTACTAAGTGAACAGATATTGCTTATTTTAAGTGTGAAGAGTATTTTCCTTGTACTCCTCCATGGATTATTTTCACCTATTTGCAGTGTGAGCAGGAGTAGACAGACTCCCCCAAAGAGCTGGCCCTCTTGGCTTCATACCCTGTGGGCTGCTGGCTCATAAGGGACTTGTGGGAGATACAACAGATAGCTAAGCAGGAAGGGAATAAATCTTTGTGTCCCTCTGCTGGACCTATTCCAACAGGTCCAGGTCCTTCCAGTGCTGAGGACTTCAGAACTGTACACAGAGCTCCAGGTGGGGTCTCACGAGTGCAGAGTAGAGTGGTAGAATCACCTCCCATGACCTGCTGGCCACACTTGATGCAGTCCAGGATGTGGTAGGATTTCTGGGCTGCCATTGCGCACTGCTGGTTCATGTTGACCTTCTCATCCATGAGCACTCCCATGTCCTTCTCCTCGGGGGTTCTTCTCTAGCCATTCTCCACCCAGCCTGTATTTGTCCTTGGGATTGCCATGTCCCAGGTGCATATGGACTATAGAACTGACTGAACTTTAAAAATTTTTCAGTCATCTGATGAGTGCCCATGCAGTATTCAAATTAACTGTTATACAAGCTCAATTTTAATTTTATTTTTTTAGTTGAGTGGCCATTATCTTTAAAACACTTTCTTTTTTTTCCTGCACCAGTCTTCAGTCCAGTTTTCTAATTTTAGGTTTTTCATAAGCTCTTAGCGTGGTACAGAAATTTTGTATGAAAATGAGATGCTTAGTTTATTTGATTCTGTATCAAAAACAAACAAAAAAAAAAAACCATCCCTTTTGCTCATTTTGCTAATTCTATTTTTCTTTTAAATTTAGCTCTATAATTATACTGAAGTTATAAATGAACGAGGTAATATAAAAATATAAGAAACTGGGATAATTACATTCATAAATGTACTTTGAACCTCTAAGCACCAGTTGGCACTTTCTGTTCGCTTTGCGTGTTTAAAAGGTTATTACATCATTGTGACACAGCTCTGTTGCATTTTGTCTCTTTTTCCAACCCTCTCCCCCCCTAAAATTTGAAAAATAAGTTTTTCACTAGACATGCATAACAGATCAAATTTGATTTGTCTTTAAGAAAGAATTTGCCTGTGCATAAGGAAGGGAGTCTGTGCACACATATTGATTTTGAACTCAACACTTTATGAACAGTCCTTCTGAAGCCAGCTTCTACTTGAAGTGTAGAAAGCTGAACATGCATATAAACCTTCAGATAAGCTGTGCCTTACTCTCCAGGCTTTAAAGTACAGCAGTGCATACACTGAGCTTTACCCATACAGGTAAATTATGGCAACTGGATATGTCATCACAACTGCTTCTTTTCCTGACTTTATTGCTTTTGTCACCATCTCTGTCTCCCTCACTGTTGGTCTGATTGCTAACATTTATGTTGGTGACAGGAACAGTGAGAGCAGGCACAGCAGCAGGCAGCTTCAATCTCTGAGATACATCTTCATTTTAGATATCGCTTGGAAATAGGTGGTTTCCACATAATAGAATATGAGGGGTAATACAAGATGTACAACACAACGGATCATTCAGACATACACTACATAAATTCCTTAAAAGCAAAGGACAAAGTGTAGCAGGAAACGTAAGCTATGTCTGGCATTCAAATTCTGTCAATTTTTAATAAGTTAGCTTGTACTATCTAAAAACACAGTCAAAACAGCCTTTGCCATACTGACATTTTTTTGTTCATGTGTTGGAACAACTCATTCTCAAGGAATGCCATAGGGAAGGATTTAGTTATTTTGACTAAAACTGTTTATGAACTCTCCAGGGGAAATATAAAGGAAGACTGAAGTGCAAATGTGCAAAATACTGTTTCTTTTATTTCCCTGTTCATAAACTGCAAGGAAAATAAAATAATAATAAAAAAGCAAACCCAAAAGAAAAACAAACCAACAAAAACAAACAAACAAAAAACCCAAAACCCCAAAACCACAGCCAGTCAATCTTCTTTAACTTCAGGGAATACTTTAATTTTCTGATTATTTTTTTTTCTCTCAGATGTAAGACAAAGCAATGACATTTGCCGAAAGGTCCTATTTTGAATAGGGTAAAAGACTCTAAGTTGGAACCTCATATAGCAGCTGTACTGTGGTCTCATCTGAGTCAAACAGGTGATGCTTTCTGACTTAGTTCATTGGTCTTCTTTGTCATCTTTACGTGTCATGGGTGGCTAGCATTTATAGCCCCTTATTTCCTTCACACCCACTGTAACAAACTATTTGTCAGTTATAATTTGCTCAAAAGCAACCAACCAAAACTGCACACAGCAGTGTAAAGCAAAAAAAGAGGGAGTGTGAGGAGGTTTACAGAAAACAATAAGCTTTTAAGATTAAAGGGGTCTTTAAAAACCACCAGTAAAACTAGTGAATTTCACAAACCAATACTAGCATTGCATTGTTTCCTTTTGCAAATTCTTATGGAAATGAGTATTTCTCAGCACTCTACCCAAGTGTTAAAGAGGGTCACGAACCAGGGCACAGACAAGGGAATGTTTAGCTTCCTTTATCCTTGACATCAGCTCAGCTCATTTAGTCTGTCAAATGAGAGTTTAGGCTTCCAGCTAGTAGTTATAGAAAGTTTTTCCTCCTCCACTTTAAAGCAGCCACACTGCTGTTAGTAATCAAAGGTAGTTAGTTGCTACCTGGCTTGCATAAGTACTTGTGCTGGTAATTATATAATTTTCTTTCTCCTTTTCTTACAGGAATTCACAGCTCCCCTGTGGCCTGAGAAGAAGAAAGGAGAGAATGATCTGTGGATCTGTGATTCTGAAAAGGGAGCAGGGAAGGGAGCCACAGAGAGACAGGTGAACACAAAAGACACTTGCGATTTTTAGAGTTTGACAGAACACAGGTGAAACAAAGCTAGATATTTTTCTAAATGTTGAAGGCAGAAAAGTTACCATTTTAACAGAATCTGCTATCCACTGCAGCTTCAGTCTGCAGAAGTGAGGGAAAGATGTGGTTACAGGTTACCACAACAATGTGGTTATAGACGTTGTAGGAAAGAGAGACATATATAGAGTTGTTCTTCAAGGAAGGTTGCTTTTCAGAGATATTAAAAGCTAGTATCACCATTAATTCAGTGTTGGTTTTTTTTCCTTTACTTTACTTTTTCTTCTTATCTGCTTAAGCCGTGATAGCTACAGAAGCCCCATTACTGAGATGTAATATCCATCATAGCTGTTTATGCAAATAATATGCTATTGCATTTCAATTGCAACTTCTGGTTCTAAAGGCTTGGCCAAGACTTTATTCCAATGCTTGCACTGTATCAGCTTCTTGAATTAATCAGAAATTTTTTAGAATAGTTTTTTGAATTTCCCTTGCACTATGCTGATGAATGGTCCCAAAGACCCCATAACTCTATTCTCATGAGCAATTCTTGCTTGTCATTAAAGTCTTTTTCTTCTTTGAAACTTAAGGGAAGACATTGATTTTCACCTTCATAATGCTTAGTTTCTTTGGTCAATGAAACAAAGTATCTCAATAAACCATAACGTGTTTAATATTTAAGCACTTTTTGTGTATGTTGTGTGGTTGGGAGAGCTGGGGATTATGATAAAGTTTACACTGTTTCACTTCACATTTTTGCTGATAATATGGATGGTGTTTTGTGCATGGATTAACATGAACCTTTGCATTATCTGATTAACTTTTATAACTCTGTTATAAGGAGCTCATAAGGTTATGTATCACAGTAATTGGTACATTGTATATCTGTCTGTCACTCTGTTTGTTCTGTACTTTTAATAAAATTAAATCAATAACAAGAATTTACCTTCTAAAACTCTGCTTCTTGTTATTTTATGGCCTGTTGCCCAAAGCATTGTGAGAAAAAGGATGCTCAGGTGAAGAGCAAAGTATCTTGTTTCTCATGATCTGACTACTGCCTTAACATTTGAGGTAATACTAAAGACAGAGGCAGGATTGATCTTACTTCAGTGCCATCTGATACACCATAATTTTCCTTGTCTTCATCACTAAGATAAATTAGTGTTTTCAGTCCATAATTTACTATGTCAAGGACAGATGTCTAGAGTAGTAGGAAATCAACTACATCTTAGAACTGTCTATTAGTTTTTGTGGACTGAAGGGGAAAATAGTGGTCAGTGAAAATATACATCTCTGTTGAAGGAGTTTTCATATAGAATCATAGAATTGTCTAGGTTGGAAGGGACATTTAAGATCATCAAGTCCAACCATCAGCCTAACTCTGATAAAAAACAAACAACAATTCATCACTAAATCGTATCACTAAGCACTATGTCAACCAGCTTTTTGAATACGTCCAGGGATAATACCTCAACCACTTTCTTGGGCAGCCCATTCCAATGCTTTCAGTGCAAAAATTTTTCTTGATATCCAATCTGAACCTCCCATGGTGCAACTTGAGGCCATTTCCTCTTGTGCTATAGTCTGTGACTTGGGAAAAGAGACCAACCCCCACCTCTCCGTGACCTCCTTTCAGGTGCTTGTAGAAAGTGATAATGTCTCCCCAAGGATATGGTTACCAGGGCAATTCTGATCCCAGAATTTTGAGGGAACCTTAGAAAAACAAAATTACATAATTGGAGTATTATTGGCAAATCTCTACCCTGGGCTTCATATTTTACCTGCTGTTATGGTCTTAAAAATCCACACCACCATATATGATCCACAGTTTTATGTGAATATAGACAGCAACTTTTTTGAAAATGTGCAAAACACATTTTTACTGTCAATGGCCCTATTGGCCACCCTGCCTACTGCCAGACAGGTCCTTAGTTTGCCATCCTGCCTGCTGACAGGCAAGGTCTGCTCTCCATCTCCCCAGTAAAGAAGTAGACATCTCAGATAGGTTCACTGTCAACCTCGAGGGCATGGATGTCTCCTGCTTGCCCGACCACAGATGAGCGAACATCTAGGAGCAGACATCAGCTCCTGGATGGGTGGTTTCTTGAGAGGTACTGCAGTCCAACAGGTCACCTACTTACATGCCAAGTGAACAAATGAAACAAAACATTTGGGGTTTTGGTTTGATTGTTTGTTTGTTATTCCCCCCATTCTGGCTCTTAATACTATAGAGTTTGTATGCTTGTTTTTTGTTGGTTTTTTTTTTTTTTTTACAGTATAATTATACAGTACTGCTTCCATTTCTATATATTGCCAGTTACCTAAGATTACCTGTAGGACTATAAATTACAACTATCTAACTAATGACTAATTAAAATTTACACTCAATTACTTTATATTTTTTAAAAAAAGTTATACATCATTATATTCAGTCATGCTCCATTACTTGATTCAATAAATTCAAAACAAAAGCTTTTATCTTTCCCTCTACTAATGACTTAGCTCTTATCATGCCATTTTGTCTACAATGAAGTTAGGAACTCATTCATGTTTTTCTCTCCAATTCAAAATTCTCAAACTGAGATATGTCAGAATTCTCAAACAAATGAGGTATACTGGATTCAAATTATTTCTGAAATGTTCTCTTCTTTCAGTCTAATGAAAAGTTTTATGGAGATCTTCTCAAGCAACTGCTTATGAAGAGAGAATAACTATGACATTCGTAAAAGCATTTCACACAGCTCTTTTTAGCTTCATTAGATAGTGATTTTTCAGCCTTCTGTGAGTCAAAAATTAAAGTCAACATCATTCTCGAATTGACTAAGAAGCAGCACAGACCAAAAACCTAGGACTTACCAAGAGCTAGTTTCAAGGGCTAGTGAAAGCAATCTAGAAAGCTGGACAGGCTTTTTTAGGAATATCATCAATGTCAAACTCTCTGTAAAGAGTTTTAGAAAAATTAACAATTTCTTCTTCAAAAAAAACACCCCTATTTAATTTCCTTCCAATCCTCATGATAGGAACTAGCTTTAAATCTGAAAAACTAGGGTTTTTTAAACTTATTCTGTAATCTTCTTCAAAAACTTTCTAATTCCTAATTCTTTGCAATATACCTCCTTCAAGTAAGACAGGCTTTCATTTTTAAGATGTGTACATACTATGTGCTCAGAAATTCAGCAAACATAATGTTCCAATATGGACACCATATTTACTTTTTACTTCATACTTACTTTTTAATGCATGAAAGAAAGATTTTACAGCCCACCCACCGTGCTCTACAATAGTTTGCTATCAAGAATTAAGAAATTCCAGATTATGCAACGTCCAAGGCTGACAGTAAACTTTGTTCAGTTCTGCTCTCCAGGAGCTCATGATCACTGTAAACAAATGACATTAAGAATTGGGAAAATACACTGTACAGAAGCCTGTACTCTGAATAAAACCCATTCTTCCTAAGCAGAGGAAGGAACAAGGAAATCATAACATTCAGCAAAAAGAGAAAGCTTCGGGCATTCTCTCAAGAAGGAGAATAAGGATTACTAGAGAGCAAAATAAACAATAGTACTTGAAAAGCAAGCTGATAATAAAACCAGCTTCTCAAACTTATATCCTTAACATAGTACTGGACTTTTTAAAGCAAGTTAGCATTGAAAGAAAGCTCCTAAAGACTCGAAATGGTCCTATAGATGATGTAGGTACCTAGAAGTCTGTTTCCATAAAAACAAGGTTTACCTACCAGACTCCAAAGTGGATACTGAAATCCAAAATCTGCCTTCAGGGCAGGGTCCAGGAGGGCAAGAAATCAGGCTCTCCACCCTCTGATTGACTCTGTAAGAAGAACGAATGTCGCAATGGAAGGGCAAGACAATAAGGACAGTAGGATGCTAAGGAAGCATACACGTCTGAACTATAGTGATTAAAGGAAGCAGTAAAAAACAGCAGGGCTTGACTTTCAGCTGTCCACATAACATTATTATTTATTCCTACTTCAGATCCGGGCATTTATGGATCACAACCTGAAGCAACTTGTTCTTTTCTTGCATCATACAGAAAACACTTTTCTTAAGATTGAGCCTCCTGCAGAAGAGCTAGGTTTAAGAACTTGCACTACTGCTGTGGTTTCTGAGCTGGTCCTGCCAATAAGAGGTGTCTATGTCTAACTCATTTATAGTTGCATGTAATCAGCATGAAGTAACAATTTAATTTATTTTTACTTGGCAGATTTTGTTTGCTTGAAGATGTTTTTAAAAACAGTAAATTACTGACAGAAACGATTCCAGTGTAATATATTTTATAGCAACAATTTCTTTATACTTGAGGACATTAATGAAAAAAACACTATATGTGGAAATATTGTGTTATATTTATAGACAATTTTACTAAGAAGTAAGGTTTAAGAACAGCTTGTTCATATTTTACAAATAGAAAAAAGACAAGGCTATAGGAATGGCAGTGGAAGAGGATGGAATGCTTTTCCTTCTCATCTGTGATTTGAGGTTAGTCATGTTATTAGTGACAAAAAAAAGTATATGACCTGTTGTCAAATGTATTTAATGTTGTATGTAAAAGTGCATGATCACAAATTTCTAAGCCATATAGATTTTAACATAGGAAGTCTTCACCAAAATTAACTGATACTGAACCAACACAGTCACACAAAAGAAAGATGGGTTTGACTATCTGAGGAGAAAAAAGACCAACAAACACCCAAATGACAGCTAGTAAACTTTCATGCAACCTTTATAAAAAGGAAAGAAATATGAATGCGCAACACTGAGTATACTGTCTCCCATGATGTATCAAGTCTATAAATCATGAGATCCTCCCATGCAATTGGAATCTCTAGATACTGCCACAATTAAAATAATAATGATGATGATTATGGTTTGTTGCAACTCAAAGGCTCACTCTTTGATAATTACACGTAGATAAATAGAAACATACACAACATTGCAAGTGAAATCCTTTGTATTCACCTAAGTCCATGACTGAAGCAGATACCCACAGCAGAGGAAGATATTCAACATTCTCTTCAAACACAAGACAGTTTTAAAACTTTCTCCAGCACACAGTACTGTAGTGTAGGAAGAAAAAATGTCAATAGAATTACAAAAATATTGTTTTAAAGAATATACTACACCACATATCACATCCAATTCTGCCTTCGGGAATGTTAGTCATTTTGCTTACATAATACACTATTGAAAGACTTTAAAATACTGTGGTTGTTATCAAAGTCAATACAACTTTGAATAAAATCTGCAAGTTTTTTTGTCCTGGTGTTTTTTCCCAAGACACTACACTCAGTTTTTTAGGCTGTGGCAATTCAGCTACAGGCTGTTTGGGGGAATGCAGTTATGTTATAGCCATTTTCCAGATGGACCAAACAACACCAGCTGCTACATCTGGTTTTGGCCAGACTCCTAGGGTGTGAGTGCAACCCACTCAGTATTTTATGTACAGTCAATGAGAATTTCTTATCTCCTGATTACAATAGTAACTGGCTTTATTAAGAGTTTTAAGCTGAAATATAAACTCCCCAAAATATTCTGACTCAGAGTGATTATTAGATTGAGTTACTGGTAACAAGTGATAGAATCAGTCAGCTTTGACAAATTCTTTCCTCTAATATTTGACTGCCTATTTAAAAAAAAATAAATAAAAAACCCAGTGTAGTTACAAACTTAATACTAATAACTACCGAAGAAGATTATATTGGCCTCACAGATTCTGCAGTGACAACTGGAACTGGGGATCAACTCCGAGCTTTGCAACAGGTGTTCCTTTGAAATCAATCCTTCAGAACTCTACCTGTGCACCTGTGATTATATGCATTTACCACCAATGGCAGTAGCAAAATAATGCTAAAATCAGTAAGAAACCTTCCTTTCATTAAGGGTACTGTGGTATAAGGCCCTCCTATGGAACACAGATTTTCTGTCTTCCATAAATGACATAGTTTACTGTGACGAATTTACAGTTCCCCTGTAGCAAACAGAAATGGAAAATAAAGCAAGAATAGTCTCAAACTGTAATATAATAATAACTATGTTTAATTCTTAACTATTACTAAATTAAGCAGTATTAAAACCCCCAAATATTCCATCTAGCTTTTGAGAGCATATTAATGTCCAGGAATTAAGGTGACTGGACTAGGTTCTACTAATACTCACTATTGAGAATAGTAAAGGAAAGCCAAAGTTAAAGCTAGTCAAACCAGTAGACCCTTGTCATATTATAGGAAAGTCAAAATGCTGATATATTTTTTTCTCCCTTCCCGTTATGAAATGAGACTGTGCCATGGAGAAGAATGTGAGGGGAAAGGAAAGAAAGAAAAGTGATGATAACCTCCACAAACATGACAGAGCAG
>VZTM01008031.1:2627-19892 GCA_013400555.1 Jacana jacana
ATTACTGCACCATAAGGACAGTGTTGCCCTGTTAGCAATGGTAATGGGTGAAGAGCCTTTAAGATTATTATAATGTGAAGACAGGAGATCTGTGAAGTGAGAAAAACATGATAAAGCTTCCTCTTCAAAATAATTTTGAAGCATTCATTTTTTTTTACTTTAGTTAATTGATTTCACACATAGAATAAGATTGTCTAACTTTGAATATATTACCTATTTTAAAACTGTACTGAGAATTGTAGCAGTTGACTTCCAAACAGCTAAAAATTCAAGTAAGTTTTAAATTTTCAACATATTAGAAATACAACCAAAGCTTAAATTTTGTTCAACTTTATGTATTTTACTGAATTAGTGCTAACAAGATATTAAATTCATCCCAAAACAGCCCAAAGTGCTTTCAGGAAACATAAAGTATATGCATTCAACCCAAGATAACAAAGAAGAATTTGTGGTGAAATGCAGCAATCTGTTATTATATTGCTATTCGATCTATAATTTTTTTGTGTAATCCAGCAAAATTAAAATCAGAATTTTTCTTACTAGCAAATTTAAGCCAGGTTTTAGCTGAAGCAGATATTAATACAGCATTCGATATATTTAAGTAGTTATTTAATGGTCTTTGAAACACGGACTTCTTTCTATTACATGTATGTCAGTGTATGACTAGTATGACTAGCTCTATGAACATTTATTTTTGATAATGGTTCCAGATTCTTTTAATATTGTTAATGAAACATGAATTATTGACATGGAATTACCATTTCTATGAGTAATAGAATAGCAGCACTGTAAGATTTACAGACCTCCCTAGGAAAACATTTGAAATTTTGTTTAGCTTCAGGTCTATAGAGAAGTGTGCTTTATTGAATGCATTCTTCCAGAATTTTGTTTCTTTTTCTAAGCAATGTTAACCATGTCTTAGACTGCCAAGCTTAAGCCCAGTAGGCTGCAAATTATTTGGCTCCAGCAGGTCTGTACAATAAAACTGAAGAAATAGTGGCCATTTAAATGTGTACTACAGCATGGCTAGCTGGACTGTGTTTCAAAGAGAAAAATGTAAGGCAATGTAAATGAAATATCATATTCAATCATTTATGAAGAATAAACATGGCAACCTTTCCTTTTTGCTCTCCAGTGTGTACTCAGCATGCTCTTGTGAGTTGTAGCATAGCATTTCATTTACAAAAAAATGAAGTGAAATATCAAAATAATTGTTTAACTTGTTTGGATGGCCTCAAAGTATGCTGGGTATATTTTCAAAACCCTGTACTTCCCAGGAGAAGGGAGCAATTGAGTAAGAGATTTCAAAAGAACATAAAGCAGAAAAATTATTTGTATATGTGCAACATGATACCTCATTGCATGGCATGTAAGAATAATGTATCAATGTGTGGGAAGCAGTCCTGTGTATTCACCATTAATCCATTGTATATTTGATGAAGTCAAGAGTCTGGTTTGATTCCGGTGAACTCTTGTGTGGCCATGAGGTGCAGTGCGCTTGAGTAATTTTCTTATGTGAAAAATCAGGCAAATAAAATACAGGAAATAAAATAAGGATCTTAACTTATCCTCACAATGAATCCCAACTAATCTTTCATAAGGCCTGAGACAGTGTGATGAAATGCATTCTCTCTTCTCCTCCTTTCTCACTCGTAACTCACCTCTTTCTTTAGACTCTCTACTTAAAGCTTTAAAATGGTAGTGCAGAGAAGCAGCTTTTATGGTTCTTAAACTTCAACAGAAACAGTAAATACTGGAAATTTACCTCTCCTCTAAAAAATTTAGCACTGTTGAACCTTGTATCAAAATATGCTAAAAGCTAAATCATAAGGTTTACTTGAAAACAAGAAATTATGTTAATTATACACATTAAATGATTGCTGTACAACATAAAAACATTGATAAGCAGTTTTTTTAAACCTACTTTGAAGCAGGTTTTTAAACCTACTTTGTGGTAACCAAACTACAAAAAGTATCGCTTTGAAAATGCAGGAAGAATACTTTTTTGCATACTTATTAACCTGGTAGACTTACAGGCTGCAGTCATCAGTATATATCTTAATCCTGACATAAGCAGGGTGTATATGACAGATTCTTCCTGTATGGAGAAGTTGATTTAGTGAAACCACCAGTTTTCTTTGGGAAGAGAGGAGTTTGTGTGAATTCTTAACTTTCCATAAACCTTGGTACCCAGCCATTCATTAAAGATGGAGTATATCACTTGACAAGACAACCAGGTCTGAAGTCCAAAGCTATACAAAACTGTGGCTTTGCAATTGAAAGACACCATGAAGCATATTTTTCCTACAGATTTTGCTGTTTATTAACCAGCAGATCAGGCAAGTCAGACGAGGTGGGACCTTATGTAGATCTGTAGTTATGACTTATCATCACACCTCTATAAAGTATGTTATTTATGTCACATTGCTGACCATATTTTCAAAAATTTGGCTAACGCTTATTTCTGAGTACTTTCATAAAAACAGAAATAAGTGAGTACTTGAGGTAAAAGGTGAAAAATAAATCTCTTTACTCCATAGTAATGAGATCACATTCTATTATTTTGTTTCCCAGTCCATCAACAAACAACATATCAACTACACTCTCCGTCTTCCTAACAAGAAAATATCATGCCCAAAGAGCTTTTATATGCAAGAGGGTACATCTAAGTTTGTATTTATGTTACTGGTACTTTAGGGCACCTCTTCATTTTTAAAATAGTTCCTTATTGCTAACAGGTATTTCTAAACTATTACATGAAAGTAATAAAGTAGTTATTGGTTATAATCATGCAGATAAGTCTTTCTTAGACAATTGAGTCTTCAGACCCCAGCAAGGCTGAAATATTTAACTTCTAGAAGGATTGAATGATACACTATTTAAAGTTATAATGGTGACTTTCCAGTAACTTTTATCTTGTTTTTCCTATTGCTGATTAGAATAAGAAGTTTTATTCTTGACTGAAACATCTATGACAAAAGAAAGCCACAATAATGTCAGCTGTACCATGTTTTCAGCAGTTCAGTTTCCTTTGCTCCTTGGAAGTGCTCCTCTTATAGTCACTGTTCAAATGGTTATTTCCAAACAAATATCATTCTTACCATGAAGAAAATAAGGACAGTATGGAAACCAGGGTTTCAAAAAAGAAACTACTTTTTGTACCACTCCACATTTAATTAAACTCTTATTTCAACTGGCACCAAAAATGGATGCAATAATGAAATCAGTTCAGATCAAATTAAAGAAAAAAATAGCAGTTTAAACTGTATTTATTTCAATTAATATTCCTTTATAAAAAAAGTTTTTAAAATTTTAAAAAAAGGATTATTTCTGAAAAGAGTCACTCTCGCTTGCTTTCTCTCCATTATTTTATTTACTTACTATCTGTACAGTCTTCAGAATGTTACTTCATTATCCTATGTCTGACTTCTCCAGACAAGCACATTCATGGAGATACACACACTGCAATCAAAGCATTTTCTCACATTTTTTAACAGGAAATTACCTTCCAGTTATGCAAATTACACAAATCAAGTAGATAAATGCAAGTGTGAACAACAAGGAAGACTTCTTTGGAGCTCATTTTTATTCGGGTTATCATATTCATCATTTTCACTTGTTAGACTGTGGTCCATTGGAGCTCCCAGTAGTGTTCATACTATTTCTATTATTTTCTGTTTCATGTAATTTATCTTTTCTTGTTACTGTCAGTCAGTCTGACAATAATATATATAAAAGCATTAAAGAAACAAATAGTTGTAAGGTCATCTCTTGGCTGATAACTAGCAAAAGAGAGGTTGTATCTTTCTACGACAATTTACAGTTGTATTGCCAGTGTAACTTCAGCTAAGAGAGAAGAACTAATCTAGATAACATTACTAGAAATAGAAAAAAAGACCAAAATATTCAGGTAAAATCAAAAAAGGTATAAGAGATGCAAATTTTATGAGGTTGCAGATGGTTTGAGGTAGATCCTCAGTATATAAAACATAAGTATGCTGATTTGAATTAAGAAAGAAGATGGAATAGAACCATAGAATCATAGAATTGTCTAGGTTGGAAAGGACCTGTGAGGTCTACAGCCCAACGAGCAACAAAACTTTAATAAAAAACAATTCATGACTAAACTATGTCACTAAGCACTATGTCAACCCATCTTTTGAATACCTCCACTTTGCAGGGCAGCCTATTCCAGCGCTTGATAAGCTTTTCAGCACAAATATTCTTCCTGGTGTCAAATCTGAACCTCCCCTGGCACAACTTGAAGCCATTTCCTTGACGCCATTTCCTCTTGCTCTATCACCTGTGACTTGGGAGAAGAGACAAACCCCCACTTTGCTACAACCACTTTTCAGGGAGTTGTAGAGGGTGATAAGGTCTCCCCTCAGCCTCCTCTTCCCCAGGCTGAACAAGCTCAGCTCCCTTAGACTCTCCTCATAAGACTTATTCTCCAGACCCCTCACCAGCTTGGTTGCCCTTCTCTGGACCCGCTCCAGCACCTCAATGTCTTTCTAGTGGTAAGGGGCCCAGAACTGGGCACAGGACTTGAGATGGGGCCCCACCAGTGCTGAGTAGAGGGGGACTATCACCTCCCAAGTCCTACTCACCACGCTGTTCCTGATACGGGCCAGGATGCTGTTGGCCTTCTTGGCCACCTGAGCACACTGCTGGCTCATGTTCAGCCGACAGTTGACCAACACCCCCAGGTCCTTTTCTGCCAGGCAGCCCTCCAGACACTCTCCCCAAGCTGTAGCACTGCATGGGGGTTTTCTGACGCAACTGTAGGACCTGACACTTTGCTTTATTGATCTTTATCCTACTGGCGTCCACTCATCCATCTAGCCTGTCCAGGTGTCTCTGCAAAGCCTTTCTACCCTCCAGCAGGTCAATACTCCCACCTAACTTGATGTCATCTGCAAACTTACTGAGGCTGTACTTGATCATAGAATCATGGAAATCCATGGAAACAATATCCACAGCCTTTCCCTCATCCACCCAGTGGGTCACTTTGTCACAGAAGGAGATCAGGGTTTGTTAAGCAGGACCCACCTCTCATGGACCCATGCTGGCTGGGCGTGGTCACCTGGTTGGTCTTCATGTGCCACATAATGGCACTCAGGATGACCTGTTCTATGACCTTTTCAGGCACCAGGATCAGACTGACAGGCCTGTAGTTCCCCAGACCATCCTTCCAGCCCTTCTTGTGGAAAAGTGTCGCATTTGCTAGATGCCAGTCAGCTGGGACCTCCCCAGTTTGCCAGGACTGCTGGTAAATGATGGAAACTGGCTCAGCGAGCACTTCTGCCGGCTCCCTCAGTACTCTCCGGTGGATCCCATCTGGTCCCATAGACTTGTTCATATTGAGGTGCTGGAGTAGGTCCCTCACCATCTTGCTTTGGATTATGGGGGCTTCTTTCTGCTCCCCACCCCAATCTGCTATTTCATGCGCCTGGGTACTCCGGGAACAACCTACTCTACTTCTAAAGACTGAGGCATAGAAGGCATTAAGTACCTCAGCCTCCTCTTGCACCCAATAGGGGATGGAGATCCTCCCATGACCTCCTCTTGTTACTAATATCCTTACAGAAATTCTTTTTATTGTTTTTAACATCCAATGTGAGGTTAAGTTCTAGTTGGGTCTTGGCTTTTCTAATATTTTCCCTATGTAGCATTACAACACCTTTGTAATCGTGAGATGTCCCTGTAAATACAGCAAAAACTATGAGAACTACTAAACCATACAAATATTTTTATTCTGAAATTTGCCTCAAATGTCTGGGGTTTTAGTTAGCTTATTCAAGACCTATCTGATATTTAATTCTTAGATTGTGAGCTCTTAAAGCAACACTTGTGTCTCTCCAATTCCTGTGTATCCAGAAGCTGTTGCATCTCTGTCCTGTTTTTGTATTACGTTCCTTGGTATGGTGTGAGAAAATTCGTTAATGTCGGCTGCTCTCAAGTCACTTAGTTTGGTTATAGTTTTGTTTTGTTTTTTTTCCTTGGCATAAGTTTTCCTTATTTAAATCTATATATCCAGATCTACATGCCAACCTGCATTCACTTGCATGAGTAATGTGTATGGTTAAAACCCCATAATTTTGTACATTTAATCTGCCTTTCAGTTCAATGTTGACAGTGGTTGTTCAGATAATTTTGTTACTAAAAAGTTCTGATAAAGGCTTTATTGGAATTGTTACATATGTGGATAGATCTGGAATTGTAAATACTGAACTGACATATAAATTGAATAATACATCATGTATCTTGTGTGTGGAAGCCCTCTTAGCATAGGGGTTTTGTATATGTAAAGATTCAAAATATAGAGATTAGTAGCGATATATATATAAAAGATTCAAAATATATAGAGATTCAAAAATATACATTTTTCTTGAATTCTTGTGCAACTGCAAAGGAAAGTACATAAACCTAATGTCTTACATAAAATGATATTTTGTTACACCTATTTGTGGCTTAAATTTGTGTGATTAAACCAGCTCAAACTGTTTGTTTTATTGCAGAAGTAGATTAACTCATTCCCTTTCTTTTATGAGCTTATTCTAAACAAAAATCTTCAAACCTTTGAGTTAGTTTCACCATAACAATTTTCAGACCAAATTCAAATATAATTGTTAGGTTTACTTATGTAAAGAGGTCCTAACTTTCTCATAGGAGTTTCTGCAGATTATTTTTTTCTTCTTCAAAGCCTGAATTCTTCATCATTTCTATAAAACAAACTCAGAAAACTCAAGAAAGCCCACACAGTCAAGAATTTTAAAATGTGAACATACATTTGTGGACAGAACCAAGTCTCTGGCTCTCATCTTTTCATCGGCTTTACACTACATACTTCAATAATGATCTTTTCCAGATGTTTGTTATAGTAACTTCTGAGACATCTTTCATTCTGCACATGTTGAGATTCTTTGCACTGCTGAGGAGTCAGTGCTGTGTAGAATAAGTCTGTAAGAAGGTCTGTAATGGTGCTGGTCAGAAATACAATACAGAAACCACTTAGAGTAGGATGGTTGGTTTGGACGATAATAAAAATGCTGTATGACAAAAGCTCTGTACAGAGATAATCAGTATCATACAAAATTGTTGACACATGAAGCATAGGGAAGGGCATTAATACCAAGTTATTCGCTTTGACTATTCAGAGTGCCTTCCCAAAAGATGAAAGAGTTGGTTGATAGGATGTTAGTCTAGGATATTCATGCTGTACTCACAGAAAGCGTGTCTGAATAAATGGCACTGCCACTTCAGGGTGACTGCTCTACATGTCAAGTACTTCCTACATAAGAATTGGAAATACCCATTCTTGGACAGATCTTCCAACTATGTCCACCGTGGGAAAACACAAATGAGCAATCAATTCTGCTGCTGTCCAAGGGACCCTTTCTAGAACATTACAATCCATTTTAAAATGAAAGAAGACTTATCTCATAGCTATATCATTGCTTTCCATTATCACGTTCTTATATAGTAAATTCATGTACAGAAAAAGGCTTGAGCACTAGAAAGGTATCAGGGGTCGGTGTCAGAAAATCCCTTTTCCACAAATCCCACTCCTAGTGATTTAGTGGTCCTCTTGAGGCTCTCACTGGAGACCCTTGAGGAACAGAGATCATGGCTGTGGTGGTCTGAGGAACCCACAACAATATATTGTTGTTCAGACAATTATTATATCACCTGGTAATCTCTCCCCACCCAGGAACAGGAATCAGGAAAAACAAGGAATCTTGGGGGCTGAAATAAAACCAGATTTAATAGAATGAAACAAAATTAATATTAATAATACTAATGAACCAATATTCATCCTGACACCAATCTAAAAGGTGCAAGGATTATATCCAGCTAATTATATCAGTAGGAAACTGTGCACTTCCAACAGTGGACAGCAAATATCGGACACTTGAGTGCTATGGCATCAGAAGGAAGGGAAGGCCTTGGAGATCTGGCACCAAGGCAAGTAGTTATCAGGATTGCAGCCATTATAGGAGAGAGAAAACTCCTCAGCAAACTTTCTCATTTATATTGAATGTGATCTTCCTTGTATGAAATAATCCTTTGGGCCAGCTTGGGTCAAGTGCCTGGGTCTTGCTCTTCCTCATTCCCACACCTGGCTTACTTGAAAACTCAGAGACCTTGAAACCAGCATGCCATTAGTACCTATAAAGTATTTTCACAAATTCTGGCACTAGAATCTTCTAAAAGTACAGTTTTAATAAGCATTAGAAGAGACCTTACTGAAAAGTATAATTACTGAAAGAGAAATTGATCCCGTGTTGCTCAAACCAGGACAATGACTGAACGAAGGGAGGAGTTTGTATGACAGATGGTGGCTTTTCTTTTTCTGATGCCTCCATGTGACAAACATCATGGCCATGGGAAATCAGTGGCTGTCAAGACTCAGGGGTTCCTAGTGCAGTCATGGGATCATGTTGTAAACATCAGCAGGGACCCAGTATATCAGAATTCATGAGCTCGGAAATTAAAAATAAGCTTTTTATGAAAAACTGCTAGCAGCATCATAGCAGAAGTTGAAATTAGCTCACCACAATCAGCTTCTGTTTGTGTACATATATTCTGAAGCAACTGAGAACAAAATTTATCGGATATCCTTATAGCTGCCACAGTGGAGATACACATTCCCATTCAGACATATGCAGCCACTCCAAGGCCCATATGTCCTTAAAACTGGCAAAAAGGGTGACAGGATGCTTTGGAAAAAGCCACATTGGCACTGTCACCTTTGTAACAATGTGCAATGCCTCCATAAGCTGAAACACGTTAAAAAACTGAGGGTTCATGAAACGTCTGTAGAAATTATTGCGTTGGATCATTGCATTTGCCAAAGATTTTGAGGTCTTAGTTGCATTTAGAAACCCCAAAATGCTCTTAAAACAAAAAAGCAATGAACTTGCCCAGAATAGCCAGTGAATTTTTCTTAAAAAGTGTCTTCTTATTACATTATCATTTTGAAAGTTGCATGGGTAAGGTTTGAAAATGGAAATTATTGAAGAATGTGCAATTTGTTTTGAAAAAACATGAAAAAACCCCTGAATAGTCACAAACACAATGACCATCAAACTCTGAAACATAATTCAATGCAGCTTCACGTGTCCAGACTTCAAGCTGTGAATGTCTTGGTCTTACAGACACAGGCAGAACATGTATGCATTCTGCTGCTGCAGTTGAATTTACCACTTATTTCATGGAAGTATCAGAACACTTTACACTAAAAAATTTTTTCCAGCAGCAGTAGAAGTCACCCAGACGTACCAAGGAGAGAAGGCTATAAGAGACTGTACATCCAAGTTTTAGCTCACCAACTTCTCTTCTAATATCAGAAATGCCACCTCAGAGTCAGGGAGGAAATACCAAGTTTCCTGCTATTTTAGATTATTTCTCCCTGGTCCAAAAGTCTGAGAGTCTTCAGTGTGGATATCAGGGCACAGGGGATGGGAGCTGATACACAAAGGGATGCGGGGAGAAATGCGCCTGAATTTGACAGCTTGGGTCACCCGAGCTTTCATGTAAATTGAAATCCTCTGAGCAAAAACTGAGCAAGAGGATCAGTTCAGTTATTAAACCTTTTGTGGAAACCAATCTCTTCACTTATTATTCTCACCCTTTCCCTTTATAATGTATAAATGTGAAAGGCCAAATTTAATCTCCTATTCTAGCAATCCTGGATGATTTAAGACTTGAATAGACATCTGTGACTATGAACAAGCCATAAACATTCTGTCTAGCTTTCAAAAATGTCTATTTAGAAGCCAGAATCAGAGAAAGTGCTAAAAACTGCTGTCTCTTCAGCTGCCTCCAGATCAGATCCATGACATCTGATTTTTCTCTGCTTACAGAAGCAGAAAAGATAACTTATGTTTGTTTTTAGCAAATTAATTGTTTTTTAAAGGTTGACTCAAGCAAGGAAGGAATAATTTATCAAATGTAGAGGGAACATGATTTTTAAAGGGAATTGGAGAGCACAGCTGCACAACAATGAGACAGGGTTTTTTGTTGCTACTGCTGTCTTCACATAGAAACAACTTCCTTTAATTTGTAGGTGTAGGTGTCTACAGACACTGACTGTGATGGGCCACAGTTACTGGTGAATAAGCCTTGTGGGTTTCGTTACCATAGAGACCAGTTTGATCTAGAGCATTAAAATTCCCTATGATAAGAGTGCATCACAGACTGTATTAAATTAAGTCTAGTCCTGGTATGCTTCCTAACCTGCGTTATGATTTTTTTAGAATTGGGAATCGGTAGACTGACAAAGTTCAAGGTTCACAGGAGAGCTGAACAGTTACATCAAGTTAAGATATTAATTACCAGTCTTCTATTCAGTAACACCTCCCCACGAGCACTCTCATACTTTAGCCTTTCACAAAGCTTTAATTGGTACCTCAGGTGATCTTAGTACTGTTTTTTGTTACTGCAAGTTAGGGAGACAACACAATAAAAACGTTTTAAAATTAATGAGTAAAATGGATTTATGGAATAAAAATATAGGCTGCTAAAATGGAATTTGTAAATCAATCTAAAGGAAAGAACTATGAGCATTGTAATCAGAACTAAGGACAGAACTAAGGATTACAGAATCACAGAATGATAGGGGTTAGGAGGGACCTCTGGACATCATCTAGTCCAATCCCCACCCCCATCAGAATAGGTCCACCTAGAGCAGGATGGACAGGAACGTGTCCAGACATGTTTTTAATGTCTCCAGAGATAACGACTCCACCACATCTACGAGGAGCCTGTTCCAGTTCTCTTTTTCCCTCAAAGTAAAGGAGCCCTCTTCATGTTTAGATGAAACTTCCTGTGTTCAAGTTTGTGCCTGTGACCTCTTGTTCTGTCACTGGGTACCACTGAAAAAAGACTCACCCCATGTTCCTGACACCCACCCTTTATTTATAAAGATCCCCCTTAGTCTTCTCCAGACTAAAAAGACCCTCAGCCTTTCCTTATAAGAGAGAAGTTCTAGGTCCCTAATCATCTTCATAGCCCTTTGCTGTACCCTCTCCAGCAGTTCCCTGTCCTTCTTTAACCAGGGAGACCTGAATTCAACACAGTACTCCAGATGTGGCCTCAACAGGGCAGAGTAGAGGGGGAGGATGACCTCCCTCAACCTGCTTGACACACCCCAGGATGCCATTGGCTTTCTTGGCCACATGGGCACATTGCTGGCTCATGGTCATCCTATTGCCCACAAGGACTCCCAGGTCTCTTTTCCACAGAGCTGCTCTCCAGCCCATCAGCCCCTAACCTGTACTGTTACTCCTCCCCAGGTGCAGGACCCTACACTTGCCCTTGTTGAACTTCATAACTTTTCTCTCCACCCAACTCTCTTGCCTGTCCAGGTCTTACTGTAAGATGGCACAGCTCTCTGGTGTGTCCACCAATCCACAAAAATATTTGAGTTAGATTCATTACGTTGGTTTTATGAGGTATAGCTTTGGTCTGTAAACTCACCCTGTAAGTTCTTAGTTGTACTTCATGTTGTACATGGAGTAAAAACCCCAGTTACAGGTTTTAGGAACACACAGCTGAGCTACAGCATGAAAGAAATCTGATTAAAGCCCATATGCAGTTATAATGATAATTTTTATGAAAAGGAGAAATTAACTTACTATTTAGCTTGTCAGTTGATCCTCCTCCCTAAAAAGACCCTCAAACCAATCCAAAAAACAACCCCAGAAGAAAGTTACTATTTTTTGAGGCCACAGATATAAGCAATTGGTGCAATTACTAATTCAAGACACATACAAATAACATTTCTGACAGTGTAAAGATAAATGCAAATACATTAAAATTTTTGGTAATTTCTCTATTGTGTGACACTAAAAAGTGAAATGCACCACTCACTCATTATACAGACATAGTAAGTGTTATGGTTTTCCCAGTGTGCAGAGGTGGGGAAGTATGTTAAGTTTTTCCAAATTCTGTGCATTCTGTTTAACTTCAATTTTATGATGTCACCTTACACCGGCTGGGAATCTGAGCTTGGGTAATTGATCCAGTACATTCAGACACGATAAAAATCTTAATCTTAGTTTTTTGTCTATTCATTTTCTTGCAGGTGCATATATGTATGCATACAAGTATATGTAAGTTCCCCTTATGCCTGTAACACCCAGTCACCCCGCTTTTAACAGACATGGATCAGACTGGGGAAGCTATCACCTGCACAAAGAAATCCTAACCTTTAGCACTGTTTACCACAAATATCACTCGGATATAAATAGCTACAAAATACACTGGATCAATGCAGATCAGAGGTTTAGCACTTTTCCACTCATTTTCGACCAAAATCACTAGCAAGTGTACTGCACGCTACTCTGAGCAGAGATTGACAGGCAATATTTCTATTTGTCACATGTATAATTTGGATGACAAACAACATGATTGTCATCCAAAATTGAATATTCTGGTAAATAATTATATTTCAGTCATGTTTCCAAGGACTATTACCAACTAGTGGTTCGTCCCCAAACCATCAAAAAACATAATTATAGGTGTAGTTTCAAGTGCTTTGGCTGTGTTTATGCTGCATCTCAAAGGCTGCCCTGATGTCAGTCTCAATAGCAGACTTACAGTTTGCTGTCCATACTTGAGGGCTGGAACTGCCTGGGAACACGCGGTGGCTCCCCTTCCTCCCAGAGGACCTGTGCTGAGGACCAATTTGTTTGCCTGAAGCTGTTGAAGGTATGTCCACACCCCTCTGCTAGAAACCTCCTTGTAAAGGTGTGCTGGAGCAAGTGCTTCAGCTGGACCTTCAGTCCTTGCACAGCATACCCTGCTCACAGGTAGCTTAAGCAAACTTTTGGCAGAAGGCAGACAGATGCAGAGGGGTAGCACCTCAGACCACCAGACCAATCCAAAATAGGCCATCTGTAAGACCACCGCATGATTGAAAATCTCATTGGGAGCATGCCAAGGCTCTTATGGAGCAGGTTATACACTGACTGCAGCTGTTAAAGTGGGAGACCATGCTTCTCTGAGAAGTTGTGAGCATAAATGAAAATCAGTGGTCATTCTGTCAGAAATTCAGATCAAAGTGGAGATTAAAAACTGCTTAGTTTTTTAAACTCTGGCAGAAGTGGAAGGGAAGAATAAGTTTTGAGGAGAAAATACTTTGAGATAAAGAGGAGATGCAGGCTAACCATGGTATTGAAAGGTGGTGAGCAGATCTAGCTGTGTCACTGCACTCCACTACTCTGATCATAATGAATCATTTCATGGATTAAGAGTATATTGTTTGATCCAACCTGTTTTCCTGAGCTGTAGTGACACATTGTGTTGGCTACTGGGTAATACTTTTTATTCAGCAGACACTGGATGTGTTCATCTGCCAGGATTAGGTAGCAGTAGTGCTTTGTAACAAAAACACAACAAGACATAGAAATAAGAAGCCACCCCAAAAAGTGCACCAAGTGGTCACCAGATAAGCTAGGAGGGCAATGGACCCTCATGAGTATGTGCAACTGAGGCCATAGTTTTATGAACCAACTGCTTGGAACCTGGACCCCTTTAAGCAGTGTCTATGCTGGGAATTTCCTTCTTCTTCCAGGGTCTGAAATTTATTGACATCTACATTATTTGATACAATAATTTGGGATATTGCACTATATACCAGACAAATTAATTTATTCCAGTTCAGAAATAATCTTTCCTTTCCTCTTCTCCTTCCAAAAAGAAAGGTAAAAAAATATTTGGTTTTAACCTGAATATGTTCAGCAAGCAGTTCTACACAATGGCCATGTAAACAATTCTGTACAGAAGAAGAAGGGAATTAATTCTTTTATATGCTGTTTTTGCAACCTAAAAAAAACCAAAAAAAAACATTTTCTGAAATGTCTGCCTAAGACAGCATTGGATTTGGAATCTGTTGTGGCAGGATCAGTAGAGGGACATGCTGAAAAAGGGTGATCTTCAAAGTGTTTGTCTAACAATGTATAAAAGAAGTAAAGTTAAATTATTGCATTTTACATGCCTTTGAAGAACTCTTGTGCCATTGGACTACTGCAAATTTTGTGGAGGATTCAAAGCTTTTAGTTACGAGTACCTGTTGACAGTCTGTTTTACTTTAAGAGTGGTTATTAGTGTTACATACCTACTCAGTTGATCTTTCTGTATGTGTATGCTACAGCTTGGAAATTCAGGTTCAGCAGCAGGTGTTGCATTTAGAAACACAGTTCTTTCAGCATCTGTTGCTCAGTGAATCATAAAGAGCTCAGACAACAGCTGGGCTTCTTTGCTTGCCTTTTCACTTCAAAGGAAGCTGCTCTGGTAGATGCAACACAAGGAGGAGAAAGATTTGAGTCAATCTCTGAGCTTTGTAACTTTATTTAATGAGGGTATGCCATGTTCTTCAATTTCTTCCATTTGAGAGGGATTGGTGGGAACAGGGAGATGCAGGCAAACTGATATGGCTACTGATTGTATTTACTTTAAACTTTCAAATAGACAATGTGGGTATGGTAGCCTACAGTGGACTCTGATTTCAGGAAACGGACAATATTCTATCTTCACTTAGCAGCAAGAGGGCAGATTTCAGTGTTACCAGAAGCAAGGGAGAATGGGAAATTAAGAAGTCTTTTTGTTTCCTTAGGAGATAATATATCTTTTACTAATTTCTGTGGGCTGTGGGAGAGGAGATGGAGAACTATGTTCTTTTATGGAGCCTTATCTCCTGATAATCTTTGAGCAAATGCTTCATACTTTTTTGAATGCAAGGTGATGTTGGGCTCCTTTTTCTTAAACTTTTCTGTATATTTCCTAGAACTGAAGTGGCTGTCCCAGCAGCACACTGACTGTGTATCTCTGTAAAATCAGTTCATGAAGAGAAGGAGCATCCCAAAAGGTTTTTTGGGGCTTCTCTTAGTTTGTTTATATTGGCAATATGGTAAGCACAGTTGGGTAAAAACAGAGTGGTTATGTTGTTTGTGCTTCACCAGAGTCCTGGCAGGTAGCTGAATATCAGCTGCCTTTCAGAGACAGATTGAGACAAATATCCAATACAGAGATCCACTGTCACGGTTTATTGTTTTAGTTGCAGCACTATATTGTTATGAGTGACCATAATCGGTGATCTGGGAAGAGGAGTGGCCTTGTGAGCATGCAAAGGAGAAGCTGGCTTTCTCCAACTGAAGCTGGCCTGTATTTTGTGCCTGTTTGTAAAAAACTGCTGTTTAGAGAGGATTCAGTTATGTTGCGCACAGCTGAAGAAGTACAGCTCTGTCAGCTACTTTCTGCTCTGCAGAAACTAAGGAGATTTTCTGCCTACCTTGCAGGAATTTGCAAGGGCTAATTCTTGGTGATAAAAACATATAAAGCAATGGGAAAAATCATCAACAGTGGTTGCTACTCACAAGCAGTTAAGTATTTCTGTATCTTAAGGGGCAGGATAATATATTTCTATCATAGCACATACTCAGTCCTCAATTACATTCTGAAGCCTAGGATGTACCATGAGGGGATTCTCTGATTCTGGGTACATAGCTTTGCAATACAATGATACTGCTGGTTAACCAGAAAAGTTAATGGAAGAATTCCCTCAGTTTTGGCCTTACTGGCAGTGGGACACAACATGGCAACAAACCGCATTCTACCTAAAGCGGTGGAACTGTAGAAGGGGTATGCAACTGTTCTCCAAGAGTTTTTCTCCAGAGTTACCTTCCTGTTTCTCCTAAACTGTACGTACAGTGAAAACACTTAATTCCTCACACTATTCACAGCAGTTCCAAATGAATGTCTGAAATATTAGCCCAGCCTTTGTACTTTCCCCATGTACTTGTCCAATAGACAGGGATGTTCGTACGAAACACAATAGTAACTGCTCTTATTCACCTACAATATTATCAAAAATAAATTTAGGTAAAATGGAAGATATTAATGGAAATGGAAATGAGAAATGGAAAAATTAAACACTGACATTGCTTTGACAACATGATAGAGGTAGCTAGTTCCTATTTTAGTTTTTCAGCTGGTAATTTGGAATCTGATCCTTTTCTAGGCATGTACTAACTGCTTCTGAAAAACAAGATTTTGATGAAAAGCTCACAGCCAGTGAATTGTTTTCCTTAATATTATTTTCAAAACATGAATATAGAAATAGGCCTGCAAACACTGGCAAAATTAAAATTACTTGGCTCAGCCAACATGGCAAAATAACAAAATGTGCTTAAACTTGTGGAGAATTTTTTGTTTATTTTTATTTTCAGAAATTTCACTTGTTTTCAGGCAGAATCAAGATTAGGTGCCAAATAATAACAGCTCATATGAGAACCCAAATAAACAGGAACAAAAAAGGAACAAATCCTTCCTCAACATGAAATCGAGCTTCCCCTGCTCTCTGTTTCTAGCACACCTTATTATTCTACTTCAACCAGGTATTGCTGGGGAAAGAACAGTAATTAGTGCTTTCTGAATACTCTTATTGCACCTATATAATGTATCTGCATGTATTGTTATATTTATACAAACATATATGTATAAATGTACATGTAGACCCACATGCATATAGATAAATATAACACTGTAGCATTAAGAACAACATAACTGGGCATCAGCTTAAGTAGTAGCTGTCTTAATATCTGAAAAATTTGAAAGGTAGTATGTTTCACCTTTTTTTTTTCCTATTATTTTGCCCTGATGATTGGCTATACAAGTTGAAAGAATGCTAAAGTGGGTCATTAGCATTTATTGTTCGAAAATAGAAATTCAATAAATCCAAGTTTGAATTCAGGCATGGATTGAAACTAAAGCATGCTAAAAGGTCATAGTGCAAAAATTTGTACTGATCTTGATTCCTGCTGTCTGAATCTCAGGAGACAATTCTGCCAGACCCTGGGAGCTTCAGTCAGTGCTGTTTACACATATTTGTCATAGATTTGTTTGTAGAGGACACCAAAAAACTGTGTGGCTTCAATTGGTACTTAAAGGAAGGTAAAACTTTCTAACCAGAATAGACACATTTGCTATTGAGTCTGTCCGTAAGATTCTCCACAGAGCATTTTTGGACATAAGCAACCATGTGATGACATTTTGGAAAGAAACAGACTTGAAAGTCTCTTCTCTGAAGACAGGGGGGGGATGAATATTGCCAGGGGAAGGACGCAGGAAGAGACTGGAACAGCTGCCCTAGCCTTTTCTTTTTCTCTCTTCCCATTTTCAGCACTTGCTGAGGGAGAAATCACAGAATGTGTCTGAGAATCATAGGTAATAATTAGAACATTATGAAAAAGCACCCAGATT
>VZTM01008034.1:7068-23654 GCA_013400555.1 Jacana jacana
TCCAGTCATTAGCTCAGTACTTGCTGCCTTTTTACACAAGTGTCCTGGATTTTCTTTTGAAAAGTAAACCCTTTGATGCAATAGAATAATAGAGCTTTAATGGCTCATCAGCGTAACGCCCAACACATAGCAACCCATTAAATAACAAGCAGAAACCAAAAAGATAGCCTATGCTATCATAACACTGCCCTGTTCCCTTTCCACAGCAGCAATGCGTGTGCTTATCACAGCTGATGGGAGTACTACTCAGGAAAATAAACTTGAACCCAAACTTACAGATTTCCTAAATGTTTTTAAGTCTTTCCAAAGGCAAGCTTAGCTTTGTGAATGGGAAAGAAATATTCTTAGAACTTCAGCAAGGTACTATTTCGAGTTCTCCCCCCTTCCCTTGAAAATACTGTTAATGCATATGGTAACAGGCCAAAACACTTAAGGAGACAAAATCATAACCAAGTTAAAGTAGTCATTCCAATCCTGTTCTAAACAAACATAAACAGCATATGCCACTCTGCCTCAGGTGTGTAAATTACACACTTTACAAATATAACAGACATATAGAAACATTCAGACAAATTGTACAGAACTGAAATGAAACATTTTAAAGGTTCAGTAACAGACAGTAATCTTTTTCAGGCCATGAAAACCAACTTGATAGAACACTTTTATACTTCAAAGCATTTTTGCACTCGATTTTCCTCCTTGGTTCTTTTTCAAGACACACAAATAATTTCTTTCTTAACCAACTGAATACTCAGGTGTGACAGCTATTCCAGCAACATCAAACCCGTGTGGAGAGAGGCTAGGTCTTATAAGGCTAATGAAAAATACATATATTTAGATATAAATGTACACACATTCAATAAATATCAAAATGCTTTTTGTATATATGTAAACATATAAAAAGGAAATGCTTAATTTTTGAATCTATAAAGATGTTAAAAAAAAAAAAAAAGCTTAAATTCTCTTGACCCCTACAAGAAAACCAAGCCAGCAGTTACTACCTTCCTTGTCCCAATTAATGTCAATTGGAAGGGGAACAGCTTGTCTTCCCTTTTAAAAGGTGACCAAAAAATTAAACTGGAGATGCAGTGTTGCATAAAAGTAAGCCTTTCTCATGAGAGCTTCTCAGCAAAGCCTAGGTAACCCAAAATCTCCCCATACAGGAACAAAACCTAGCTACCATTTTGCCTACAACACAGTATTGACAAGAACATGGCAAAATAAACATTAGAAAGAAAATCAGTTCATTATTTACTTTTCAGAATTCAATATATATTTAAAACTACCTATAGCTATAAGAAAAACTAGTAAATTAAGGTCATTGCACTAAGAGCTGGCTCATTTACCTTCAAATAAACTGAGGTCTCTTCGTAGCCTTGGTCCATAAAGCCCTTCTAAAATACTTTCAAAACCTGGAGACAAAAGAAAAATTTAAAGAAGTAAATAAAAAGTTTCTTAAAAGAAAGCAAATTGGAGAACTCTGGCAACAAGCGTTGTCAAATTCTGAGAGCAATTCCAAAAATTGTTACATTTATCACACAAATATTTACCCCTTTCGCTACAGTACTATTCAACTGAAGATAAAAATAAAACAAGGCAACCACCATCTGCACACCATCAGCCTATTAAGCCATGCCCCAACAACCTCATTAGACTTAAAATAACTGCTACAGAATCTTAAAGGTGGGAGGATTAGCCTCAGAGCTCCACACAACTGAAGTAGTCTCTCTCTTACACTGAGAATTAGAATCCCTACTGAGGGGAAGAGAGGGAAGCTTCAAAATCAGAAACTTCTCATGAGCACCTGAAATTACATCAGAGTAGGGTAGTACTTCTACAAATATAAAGAAGAAAGCTTATTTTGTTTCTGATACAATAGCAGTTCTCTCTAGTTCTCTGTACCTATACAAAAAGGTTTTAAAACCGAGGATTAGATAAATCCAATTATTTTCCAGATTTACCAGCTAGTCTGTTTACATTTTTTTGGTAAAATCATTGTAACAACGGAGAAGAGACACAGAGCAAACAAAATGACTAAAGAAACCACCGACCCCACCCCCAAACCCCAAACAAAAAACAGAAGAGGAGATTCATGACAACTGATGGAAATTCTCTCCGTGTTCGTTCCATCATCATCAATGTAAGGGAATTTTGTTCAATACAGAAACAGTTTCCAAGTGCCCCCTCTTTTCTCCTTCCAAATAATAAGCTTATTTTCAATTAAGAAGATACTTCAAAGCAGTGTTTGAAGGTTCACATTCTTCATACTTGAGACCTGTCTATAGTGAAGATGAAGCTGTTGTACAGTACTTTGCAAGACTATTTTATCATCACATCACATAAAAAATACCAGTATCTTTAAGAAATAACTACCATCAACAAAGAACATTGAAAAATCAAAGGTTGCTCAGCTGTGGTGCCCTCTAAGACAATGCAACAAAAAAAAATGACTTCTCAAAAAAAAAAAAAGACATTTACTAGTTCAGACTGTACACTAGTACAAGGAAAAATCTGTATGTACAATACCTTAAGTAGCTTGTCAAATAATATATTGCAAAGCTAACACAGACAAGAGAAACTAACACACAAGAACTGTTCAGATTGGTCATATTTTGCTAAAATTCAGCTTTCTTTTATATTATTGAATGCAATTGATGATAATTATACTTTATAATTATACTTGGTATAATTATATGTTCTAAGCTACAAATGTATTTATATCTATTTTATTTTTCCACTTTTCTGTGTGAGAACACAAATTCAGGGACAAAGCCACTGTCCTCTCACAAATATATATACACACCTTTTAAACCCAACTTACAAAAACTAGAAAGCAAAAATCCAAGGCCCAAGCATACAGTAAAAGTTACCTTAAAGCATTAACTACCAACTCCTAGCTTCAACATAATATAAATCCACATCAAATTAGCATTGCATAAACTCCCAGTTCTTCTGGCTTCAAAGGGTTATGGACAAAAAAAAAGAAAAAAGCAAGAGAGATGGAGAAGTCTGAAGGTAAGAGAGCAATTCCCCAAACAACAGTCTGGACATATAAAACACACTATTCTGATAATTAATGTCATAAACCTCAAGCCACGTTAGCTTAGCAGCTAGCAAATATGTAGGTTCCTGCAAGTTATTGCCAGTGGGCAAGGACACAAATGGAATGAAGTATCTCTTGGAGATGATTGTACTTATTCCAGAAGAACACTTATCTCCCATTTCATAGCACTCTGCAAATCAAAGAGCAGGACACTCGTTTGCTATTCCAGTCAGAACCCCAAACCACCTCCTTTTTCAGACACCTACCTCCCCTCAGGGTGTGGAGGACATTACTTGTTTCTGCCTTTACTTTTGTGCTTACAGATAATCTGCTTGCCCTACTGCCTGCTCTGCCTATGCAGAAACACCAGCACAGGAGACCCAGGTCTCAATCATTGGTTCGTTAAGAACAACAATTTCCAGAGTTCCATAAAACTTGTATTGAAGATGGCAATTGGTACATTGTGGGATTTTTCTCCCTGAACACAGCAAACCACTTCCCTGCTAGTCCTCCAAACTCAGTTCCATCCCACCCATTCAAAGGGACATTTTTACACACCCACCCAGAACATCTCCCTGGAGCCACGATTTAGATTTGCCCAATGTGACCATTTCCTTCCTCACCTTTGGATACTGGAGTCTTTCTTTCAAAAGAAGGTTTACTTTTACAACCTAGCAACACAGAGAGAACCTTTTCCTGGCCCTTATTCTAAAGTCTTCCCAGGAAAGATGTTTAGTACCTCCACTTTGGGCAGTTTTCTACAAAGTTCTGCTTCTTTTCAGCAGGATTGATACAATTTTAATTTACAAGATACACCTTAGTTTTTATTAGAGCTAGTGAAGAATATTTGCTGGCAGTTTGCTAAAATATAACTACCTGAACTTGGGTATTTCAATAAACCTTTGTTTTACTTCATGAGATACTACGTGTAAGGTAGTAGTAGTTTTAGAATTCTTCAGAACCTGAAGAGCCTGCAGATACCAGTCAGAAACACTCTTTGCTCAGACCTCTTGTGATTCACCAATTAAGAAAAAAAAATCTAATTTAATTTTACAGAAATTTTGATATCTTTTGGTGGCTTTCCTTGATTTTAAGCTACTTTTCCAAACTACTCCAGCAGTCTTCAAAAGCAGACATTAAAGATACAGCTAGTCTTTTACCTGAGCTAAAGATTTCCAGTCTGCTTTCCTGAACAAAGCTGGGAGCAGTTTTTCCCCCCACATCAATTCTCCCAGCCCCCACAACCATCCTCTATCAAGTCTATTGCTATCCTCACTTACGGTGAGGACAAGGACGCCCATGGGATGCTGTGACCACCAGCCAGCTAAAAGGCAGCTCTCTTCTTCCATCAGTAGCTATTCCAGTGCAGCCCAGGAAAGTGGTGAGGATGAACCAGCTCTGCCAGGTTAGGCATCTGAGCAGGATCCATGGGTCATAGCAATGTCACTAAAAGGAAGCAATGGATGGCAGCAATTGCAGAGTCCCAGGGAGATTAAAGCTTCTGCACAGCAGCCAGACTGGATGTCGTAGAAGCTCTGCTGCTTACCTGGGAATCCAGGTCTGGGATGTTGCAGAGACACCCTGATGGCTTATCTGACCATTCCCATCCTATCATTTCCTGTCCATCTACATAGCCACCATGATATCACCAGGTGTTTTCTATGGTGCTTGGAGGACACACCTGATTGAGGCAGTAGATAAACTCAGTAGCGGAGGGACTACACCTACTACTTGTTATTAAGGACAAACTGATTGGTGATGCGACAGCTAATAGTGGTCTTGGCCACAGCAGCCATGAGATGGAATTTAAGACTCCAGGGAAATTGGGGAACTTGAGTAGCTGAATGGTGGCCCTGGGCTTAGCAGTCACTGATTTAACAGGGGGAAGTGCAAGGAAGCTAGACAGAACAGTAGTACAGCAGTTCTAGATCAGGAAAAGTCCAAAACAGGCCAAGGGCCTATAGCAAGGTTTTTTGAGTTAGCAGGATAGCTCACCAAAGTCAAAGCAACTGGGAAGTTAGAGGAGTTACTACTGCTGAGCAATCTAGAAAGCATTACTTTGTGAATTATTTCTAGTATGTTATTTTTGTGTCCCTACAAGTTTACCCAGATTTAAGAGTATTAAAACCAGATTATTAAATCCAAAATAAGTCTTTAAACTGCCTTCACAACTTTTAAGTAAAGTCTTCTTAAAAGAAGCTACCATTCAAGTGTTCACAGAACTTTGTGATTTAACTTTTCTGTAACACTTTATCACTGCATACTACTTGATGTCTGCCATATCTTAAAAGCCTACCTACATTAGAAAGTGTATGTTGCCAATTACCAGCACTACAGGCTGTAAAATTCTTTGGTATGAGTAAAACAGAGATTAAGTGGATATATTCTATGAAAGTTTCCCAGGCTGGACAGCTTATACAGACTGACAGACATACTGAAGGAACACACGAGGACTCTTTCTCACTGCTTGACCAACACAGTGGGTTTTCATCTGCCCTTCAGCAGTGGTATAGCTATGTATTATGAAGGCCTCTTCCATCCAGAAGCTAGCAAATAGCCAAGCTGCACTTGCCACTGCGGTAGCTCTCTATAGAGTAACTTCTATGTTGTACCAAGTCTAGAGAAAAATCATCATGTGCAGACATAGAACTTTTTTTATACAGTTGGGCTTCTGAGAAGAAACAGTTATTGCAGCCTCACAGCTGATCTCAATTCAACACCTTCTCAAACTGCCCCTGGCCTCCTTCCCTCTCCACATCCTCCAGGTGATGACAACCGAGTCTGCAAGTTGTCTTCAATGAATCTGTCTGAAGGACTCAGACCACAGGTTAGGAAAACGGCCGGAAAGGAATAAATACCACACATTAACTGGAAGCTGACATTTGAGTACTGCTTTCAAATCCACCACTTGGCAAGTATGAAGATATGAGAAAGAAAACTGTAGTATTCTGTAGTATACAGTATACACAAGTATACACAAGTATATACTTGTGTATATACTACACAAGTAGTATATACACAAGTATATACTACACAAGTAGTAGTATACAAGTTATATTAAAGTATTTTTGAGAGGTTTGGTGCACCCGACATCATACTCATTTCTTGACTTCCCTAGTTCTGTTTATGTCCATGCTGACTCCAGTATTTGTATCTTTTTTCAAGAACAAAATCCCTTTCAGAGAAGCAGATATTTCCATTCACCCTTGACTCTTCATTCCTCTACAAGTAGTCTTTTATTTATTTTTTTTACCATTTACATGTTTTTGTTTCAGAAGTAATCCAATTCTAGGGCTTTAGCTACAAGGCTTTCCCCCCCTTTCTTAAAGTCACTACATGAGACATTTTACAAAAATTTAATCCCTTTAAGTTAAAAAATGCCCTTTTCTTTGCTCTTTCACTTGATAATAGAATGCAATAATACTAACTCTCAAGAAGGGGTCTCACAAGACTTATGCAAATGATAATTGATGCAGGGTCATATTGAGGTAGTTACCCAGCCACTTGTAGCGAGCTAACTGGGAATCCAGGCGTACCTCAGCCACCATGCCATGGCCACTGAGTTTAAAAAAAAACACAAAAAGCGAAAGAAAGCTCCATAATTCAATTTCTTATCACACCAATGAGCTCACAATAATCCACCTAGAAAACCTTTCACTTACACTTGCTCCCCCTTCCCCTGATCTGCTCCAGTTTTTTCCAGTTTCGGGAGTTATGAGCAGATGAACTGATAAAAAGCTTTCAGTGAAAGTATTTTTAAATGATTTCACTTTTTGGTTTGATATTTTTCCAAGTCACAAAGACTGTTATATTCATATCTGTGGATGCATACCAACAATGGTAGATGAAAGTTCCTTGCATAGACTGACAAAATTTAAATGGAAGACAGAGATGCTTAACAAAACTGCTCATCTGATTCATACTCACTGCTCTATTTTTCATCTTAATGCTGAAAGGCTACCCATTAGAAGAGATCAGATTGTTCTCTCCAACTATGTGTTAAGGAATTTGGAAAATACTGGGTGCATGCAAATGAAGTTCTGTTTTTTCCCTTTTCCAGCACATCCTCAGTTAAGCAGAGGGTAAGACCGCTGCATCATGCTTTAAAGGACAGGGCATGCATTACTACAATGAAATGAGACTCGTAGCTTAAAACAGTACAGCCTCCAGAGGGACTGCAGGAAAAGAAGGACCTTAAGGCTCTGTAAAACACACATCTGTTCACCCACCTCACAAAGTTAGCAGAACTGTGTCAGAATCCACATGCCTAAAAATTAACTTAGCACAGGAACCTTCATCACCCTCCACTTTGATTTACTAGACCAAGAAACACATCCCAATTATGGTAGATCAAGCTGTTTTACATAACTCCAAATAACTTTTTATTTAGCTTCTTAAGGAAAATCAGACTTCACTCCTCTCCTACTTAAGAAAAAGATGCTGTTATTTAACATATATCAGCAAGGAAGATTCATGTCTTTGTTTTTTGAGTTTGTTCAATGATCTAAGCAGAGCAAATGGAATGAAAAGTTACAGCAGAAAAACTTGCACGTTCTAAGCACTGTGGAGTTTAGCCCATTAACGCTGCTTTTTATATGAAAACTGATGGGAAAGTAGGTTCAGAATTGCCAACTTCAATTCTTAGAGGATTGTAAAATTTAACAAGTGGTCTTTAAAAAATAATTAGGAAGTCCAAAGAACAGGATTACATTTAATGAGATTGGGTATAGTAGTGCCAAGACACAGCATTAAAATGAAACTTCCTTCTTTTATTTCTTGGTGTTCTGTAATAGCAGTTAGTGTTACTTTACCTCATTGTTAAATAGACTTGATTACAAGTAAGAGTTCAATTCCTGCTTCTACATTTTTCTTTGACCACAGGAACACTGTTAACTAGTTTTCATATAAATCCTGTTCCCATTCTGAAGTCATAACTCATATTTTGATGTGGTATTTTCTAATTTATGAGGGCTATTATGTAAATTGTATGAGGAGTCACAAACTAAAAATTACCTTGGAAGGAAGTTAGGGACAAGTAAGGACCAAAAGACAGATCCTTCCCATTCCCATTGTTTATTGCCTGAACCAAGAGACTTAGCTCCTTAACTGCTGACTTCCTTTGTCCCAAATACTTCCATTTAAGTAGCAATAACTTCATGGCAAGGTACAACACACAGACATGCAGTTCTGAGCTAAGACTCTGATGTAACTGACTTCACCATGAGAAGTAAAGGTTTCCCTCTGTATGAGAAAGAACACATAAATATTTAAGAACTTTAAACTTTGTTCTTCTACACCAGACTTAAATGACTTAAAGGATAATTGTTTTTCCTCTTGGTACTTTGCCCTCTTTCACTCAATCAAAAAGCAATTCTAAATAAAAAAAAAATGTATTTTATATCAATGTCAAACTTAAGTCCTACTTGTCTCCATTCTCTACAGTTTCATGACTGCATTTAGCTTGGCTCGGTACAAGGGTATATCTGAAGGAAGTTTTTGTGGTTTGCATTGCTACGTCAGCTACCTTGGATTTAAACAATCATACCACAGACAGAACTCAGCTTCATTAGTTTCATCAAGCATTAGAACCGCTTTTAATGCTTTGGGGTTTGGTTGGTTGTTTTTTATTTTTTAAAGTAACCCAGGCAGACAAGGCAACAAGCCTCTAATTTCTCTGAAAGAAAAAAAAACCAACCTTTTTGTTTCTCTTCAAATCCTCTCTCAGCAGCGTTTCAATATTTATTTTAAAACACAGGTGCAAAAGTAGGAAGCAGTATTTTGTTTTGGCTTCATCAAAAAGGCAAAAAAGCCATCTGCATTTCTTACGAATTATACTTTTCAGAAGAAAGGGACTTGGATCTCACACTCAGTCATCTTTTAGTTTCTAATCATGTAAACATATAGCCTTCTGAAGTATATGTCCCCATTTTAAAAGGTGCTGCTTGCACTGCATTCCACCATATTTGATGCTGCAGAGTGTTATTGGTTCCCCTTATAAAGGGTTAGCTGCTTGTAAGTTTTGCAGGTTTTTGTCTCCAAATAAAGACATGGTCTCCTGCTCCCAAGTGACAGGAAAAAAATTGATTGCATCAGAAACTCAATCTCCTGATTAATATTTGTGTCTACTACTCAGCCATCACCAAGTTTCTCTGATGTCAGACCACTCTCAATTGATTTAGAGTTGAGTTTTCTGTAGCAATAATTCTAAATTTTGAGAAGCATTAAATAGTTCTCAATCTATTTATTAAACCTAGTTACCTGCACTCCACCAACAGGAGATAAGCAGCAACTTAAAGGAGACTATTCCGTAGAGAAGACAGTTATTTTCATATTTTATAGGAGTAAAGCAGTGTTTAACAGAGTAACTTAAACTGGATGTTAACTTATCTGTCTCTTTCTTCTGTATTTCCCCTCCTTCCACAGCTCAGCAGCTTTCCTCTCTGCACTCTGGCCCCCGCCTCCCCCAGCCATAGATGGATTCATAACCCTAGTCTTGCTTATATATAGGCATCAGAGTCACAGGAATTCTGTTGTTGCTGTTTGTTTGTTGTTGGGCTGGGTTTTAGATGTACTATAACAATAATTTGGAAAGGATAGATGAGGTTATAAAACCTCTGAAGCACTGAGTTATAAAAAAAACCCAACCAACCCCAAACAAAAGAGGCAAACAATCACCTTCTTGCCATTTGTAGAAAAATAATATTAAAAAGAACCCCTAGCTTGCTGGGCAGGATACTCAAGATATGGAGCATGACAACAGAAGCAAAAATTAATAAGTTTTATCCAATTGTTATCTTTCACCTGCTTGAAATGTCACTACAGAATATCTATTTGGTAAAAGTCATTATTTGATAAAATGCTGGGCAGATAATCAGTTAAAAAAAAACAGCCTATTTTCCTTGGGGAAAAATTCTTGGGACAATTTAGGACAGATTTCACAGAGAGGTGGGGTATGGAGGGGGTTTCTGTTGAAGATCTTGTCTAGCTCGAATCCCCTCTTTGCTTACAGCACTACACCCCCCCATTTTCATAATAGAAAGTTATAAACATTTAACTTAATACACTCTTTTTCTATTACCATATTGATTCAGATGCCTGAGCAAACAGGAATGAACATACCAGAGATTCCAACGTGAAAGGGAGGAAATCCTCTATTTAGACTCCAATACAAATTCCGAACCATAGCTAAAACAGATACTTGTCCTTCTCTAAGTCTTGAGTCTGAGAATTATTACAGTTGAGGACTCTGCTGCTGCCACCGAGAAGAGACAGGGTGAGCAAAAACTGAAATGAGACTACAAAAGAGCTGCAGTTCTGTCTAATTTTCACTTAGGATAAAAATCCTTGCTTTCAACTCCCCACACTGTGCTTTACTGAGGGGATGCAGACAGCAATGAAATATAATTTCCAAAAATATATACATCAAGAGAAGTAGCTATAACATTAAGCAGTGATAAGCATTAAGCAGAATACAAAGAGGGAGTACCATTCCAGTGCTAGGGAGAAGAAACTTGGCCATACCTCAGCAGCAAAACAAAAAGAGGAAATATCCTGCCTCCCCCCTCAATTGTTTAAAAATTTTAAAGAAAAGGTTAGCACCAAACAGACAAAAAAAAAAAAGAAATATTTGTAGAGTAAGGAAAGACTGAGATTAGCACCAATACTGAGTTCAGGTCTATTTTTCAGGTACTTATTTATATAAATAATACTAGGTTCAATAAAAAAGGAAGATTACTCCAAAGCAATCTTCTATGCCAGTAAGAATGTGTCCTTGTAAACAGGAAAGCCCACTTGACACCTTTCACTGTGCTTCCAGACTCCAGACACTGCCAGAATCTAAATTACATTTAATTTCTAATGCAGTAGCAAGATATTTTGAGAGATGTGTGTTATTTATAATTTTAAATGCGTAAGGGAAACACTTCAGAAGGGACTGTGCTGCTCTGTGGATAAAAACAGTTACTAGATCTTGATTTCTGTCTAAAAACTTCTTGAACAGTGATGTAATCCCAGCTGTCACACAGGGACATCTACATACGGAATTGGTGTGAATATCACTGTTCTTCAGAGACTAAAGCTTATCCTACTGCCTTTCAAGACACTACAGCAGAAAGCTGTTTAGATACCATTACTCTGAATGGTGCTGGCTATAATTTGGGCTAATTTATAGTTTGTATTCTTTGAGAAGAAAATTCATAGGGACTAAGTCACTGTGAAAGAAGATAAAATCCAGCTTGGAAAAATGCTTGCAACTTCCTCACTTGGTATCAGTTTTACAACACGAGTGGCATAATAACCAAGACAAAAACATAGAAACAACAGTCATTTCCAGAAGGACACGTGCCTGAACTGTGTTCTTGTTTCTTAACCATAATTTTACGATGTACAAGAGGCTCAATGTCCAAGTGGTGGCCAGTAACGGGTGGTGTTCCTCAGGGGTTGGGACTGGGACCAGTGCTATTTATTTAACATCTTTGTCAGAGACATGGACAGTGGGATAGAGTGCACCCTCAGGAAGCTTGTTGATGACACCAAGCTTGGTGGTGCAGTGGGCACGCTGGAGGGAAGGGATGCCATCCAGAGGGACCTGGACAGGCTTGAGAGGTGGGCTAGTGCAAACTGCATGAAGTTCAACCAAGACTGCACCTGGGATGTGGCAGTCCCAAGCACAAATACAGGTTGGATGGAGAATGGCTGAAAAGCAGCCCTGAGGAGGAAGACTTGGGAGTGACGGTGGATGAGCTCAACATGAGCCATCAGTGCACACTGGCAGCCCAGAAAGCCAACTGCATCCTGGGCTGCATCAAAACAAGCACAGCCAGCAAGTCATGGGAGGCAATTCTACCTCTTTACTCTGTTCTTGTGAGACCCCACCTGGAGCACTGTGTACACCTCTGGAGTCCTCAACATAGAAAGGACACTGAACTGTTGGAATGGGTCCAACAGAGGGCCACAAAGACGATCAGAGGCATGGAGCACCTCTTCTATGAAGACTATCTGAGGGAGCTGGGGTTGTTCAGCCTGGAGAAGAGGAGACTCCGGGGAGACCTTATAGCAGCCTTCCAGTATCTGAAGGGAGCCTACAGGAGAGCGACTCTTTTTCAGGAAGTGTAATGATAGGACAAGGGGTAACGGCTTTAAACTGGAAGCAGGGAGATTTAGATTCGATCTTAGAAAGAAATTCTTTACTGTGAGGGTAGTGAGGCACTGGAACAAGTTGCCCAGGGAAGCTGTGAATACCCCATCCCTGGAAGTGTTCAAGGCCAGGTTGGATGGGGCTTTGAGCAACCTGCTCTAGTGGGAGGTGTCCCTGACCACGGCAGGAGGGTTGGAACTTGATCTTTAAGGTCCCTTCCAAATCTAACCATTCTGTGATTCTATGAAGAGGACTGAAAAGTTTGCATATTTTACTCAAGAAGTTTAGGATTCCTAGACAATGGCCGCTTTTCTTCACGAAGACCTAGTCAGATGTTCACTAAATCATCATGGAAAAGTGAAGTCCACAGTAGATCTGCAACATTGCTTTACTACTACACAGCTCCACACATGTAATCAGCATCTTGGGAGAAAGTCTAGCAATTAACTAATGAATAAGTAGGTCTGGCACACTTCCTGGAATAGCACAATTACAGAACACGAAGCTTTCTGATAAGAAGGGAAAACTAGCTGAAAGCAGTTAGAGAAAAATACCATTATCAGAAAATACCAGTTCACTGAGTCAAAAATATATTTAATTCAAAACATCCCTAACCTGATGGGCTTCTGACAAACCAAAGCTAATGGTTCTGGACTGCACCGAGGGTCTACTACAAGCTAATGAAGTTGCAAGCCTTCAGGTGCGTTCCATGAAACTGATGCCTGACAGTTAAGTTTAACAAGTAGAATTTCCCAAGAGATTTACAGTTTCATGGGAGTTTTCAGAAGGTTTCTTTTCAATTATGATTTCTGCATCATTCAGACAACCTGTCTATTCCCCACAAACTGCAAACCATTTTAAAACGACAACGAAGAGCAAAGTCACTCTCCCAGTAGATCTAACTCCTTCATATTCAGAAACTATTTGTTGGTTTCTATCATTTTTTAAGGGAGTTTGAAATTGTTTGAAATCCTGCATCTAAACTGCACTAACATCATGGTTTCCTGAAACCAGTGACCTTATTAACATTTATAAATATGTAAAGAGTGAGTGTCAGGAGGATGGAGGCAGGCTCTTCTCAGTAACATCCAATGATAGGACAAGGGTTAGGGATGCAAGCTGGAACATAGGAGATTCCAGTTAAATATGAGGAAAAACTTCTTCACAGTGAGAGTGACTGAACACTGGAAGGGGCTGCCCAGGGAAGTTGTGGAGTCTCCTTCTCTGGAGACATTCAAAACTCATCTGGATACGTTCCTGTGTGACCTGATCTGGGTGTTCCTGCTCCAGCAGGGGGATTGGACTGGATGATCTTTCAAGGTCCCTTCCAACCCCTGATATTCTGTGATTCTCTCTTATCTAGCTACGGAATGTATCTTGTATCTAGATGCCTAATTGTAACACAGTAAGGGAACTATCAACCCCATAAATTTAAGTTCTCTATTCTTCACAGTACTTGTTTCCAAACATGTTATTAACACGAACACTGAAAACAGTTTCTTAAACAGGATTTTTAATTATCCTACACAATTTTACCAAGAAATGAGTGCAAGATACCTATAAACTAGCAATTAAATTCTTAAGTTCATCACAAGTTTAGTTTTCCGCATTTTATAATACTTACACCATGTATTTTCACCTTTAACTTACAGCTTATTTTTATAAATAACAGGTTTAAAAAAAAAACAAAATCAAGACACCCAAGAAGTACCCCCAGACAGCCACCATTTTTGTATGCAGCCAAAATTTGGCTTGGTAAATCAGACAAAATTTAGAGCTGGCAACGTGTCAACTAGGTCAGCAAGAATCAGATACTCTTATCTACATGAAAGCTTCACTTGAAATCAGAAGAATCAACCATGCCTCCTTTCACCGCAAGATTTGCTGGAATTCAAGGTTAAAAATTTCAAGTGATCAGATGCTCCAGTTAGATTGGAAGAACTCTAAATTCAACTAAACTGTGATTTCAAATCAGTTCTTAAACACGGCCATTGCATAAAAGAAAAGATTACATTGTTCAAAGCAGGTAGGTAGCACAACTCAACTTGCATGTCACCAACAACCAACCAGTAATCTACACCTTTTGAGCACACTTCTGTTGCACTCGCATAATATACTGAGAAGAATACGCACAACTTTTTATTGTTTAACATTTGATTAAGAACTCTGAGTTCCCTTATTTCCCACTGGAGATTGAAAAAGCAGAACTACAGAAACGGTGACTTCAAATACAAATTTAGCTTCAAATTAGGCACTCTCATCAGATAAAAGATGTCAGAAGAAGAGCACATAAAGTCAGTCTCTTGTTGCTTTCAGCACTTGACACAATTCAAAGATTAAGCAGGTGTGTTCAGGTCAGGGAGGGCTTATTTGTTTGTTCTTGGTTGTTTTTTTAAACAATTAGCAGATAGCTGTACAAACTTTTGATAAACTTCCAATCATTAAATGGCACAAGATAAAGCAAGAAATGGCAAGATTCAAAGTACAGGACTCAGACTCTCATCTGCTGTGGAGCAGGACTCACACAGTGCTCCAATGAAGCCATACACCAGCTCTCAAAATTTCCTGGGAGATAAAAAAAAAATAAATTGTAATAATTCTGTAATTAACTTCTGATTACATTTTATAAGACTGACATTACTAACAACTGTCCAACCAGACTTGGGAAGCAGGAGGTAGAATACCACAAAGGGAAAACACTCATGTATTTCAAGAGCCAAGTGGCAAGATTCTGAACACTTGAATCGTGGCAGACAAATAAGAGCGCTTGCACAAGGCGGATAGTTTCAAACAGAGGGCTGTCTTGGCTTAGAAACACGTCGTTCCTTCTGTATTCCAGCACTGGCTCTTCATTAGCAGAAGCATTCATTATTTCCAGAGACACTGATTTTCAGTTCTAAATTTGGTAGACTGCTTTAAGAATAAGGAGAAGAGGTACTTTTTCATCAAGAGCTACCTTTTAACCATGTAAAAAAGGAAAAAAGGAAAAAAGTTTTGATCCTTAAAACAACAAAACCACCAGAAATTCTGTCCTGAGTTTACATAAATTAAAAATAAAGCATTTGAATCGGATAGTTTTTTGATGGTTTGCTTTATTCCCCCCAGAAGAACCATGAATTTTAAGATAAAGAGGTAGCATCTTTACCAAACTTCATTGTTTCATTCACAATCTGCAATTTCTTTGACTCAAGGCAGCAGCAGTATTTGCTTCCCACAAGTCTCAAGGAAGGCAAAACAGGAAACTTCATTACTTTGAGCTGATCTCTAAGTAGGGGACCTTTTCCCTCTTAATGAAACAATTTAGGAAGACAACAGCAACCACTTAGGGAAGCCAACGGAACTAGAAAGTCAAGAATACAGGAATAGGATTTCTTCAAAGAAAGGTGTGATTAGTCTGCATTTCAAGTGAAGGGGGAAACTCCTGCAGGAACCAGATAAATCTCAGTTCCAGCATTCTGGAAAACTTCATATGAAGTTACTTATCTGGTACCAAACTTCTTAGTCAGTCTCATAGGTCGAGGTCACTCATATCCCACATGAAGAGCAAAACAGCCTTTATTATAATCTGCGATGTTGAGAACAAAGGTGGGAAGAATGTCAGAGTACCACTAGAGATGTACAACTGGCAAGGCTGTCAAATAGCCAGTTCATAACTGTTCTGTATGCCACACAACCAGGTCAATTGGTTGTGAAAGGGCAGGTGGAGAAGTAGAGCACCACACAGACGGAAGGACCGTTAACAACTCTTCACCATCCAAATTACTACCAAGTAGCTACTCTAGGCATCCAAGAGTAGATGAGGCTGCTTGGGCTCTTCTGAGTTTGTGATGCGGGTGGTTGAACGAGGCAGACAAGGTGAGCAGAAGGTGTGCAACCATTGTTCCTCCATAGGAAATTAATAAAAAGGCCTCGAGAAAACAAGCAGTCACATTAAGGACCAGCCCTCAGAATGCTACTGTATGTGACAAACTGAAGTAAAGGCTGTAAAGAGTTCAGCCTGGGCCAGCAAAACCCTTTCCTGAACCACTGGACAAGTATTCTTAAAGTCACCAATTAAAGACACACACACATCAAGTAAGACTACAGGTTTCCATAATCGACATTGTTGCACTAAGTTTCCTCAGGAGACAGTACAGTGAGTTTCTCTCACAGCTTTTTCTCCTGCAGAGGCACTGCAGAAAGCATCGAGCAGTTAAATGAGAAATCCACCATCCCTTGAATTTTCAGTTCACTCTAAAGGTTTGTGGAACAGAGAGTGCTTGCCAGAGATGATGACAATAATTCAGACACGACTGATTTGCAGATAAATGCTTCCTCAAGAACTCTGGTATTTGTAGGTTTTACTCAACAGTTTATCACCAATAGGAATGCTCCAGTGAAACCCTCATGTTTTGTTGAGAAGCTGCA
>VZTM01008036.1:2194-19571 GCA_013400555.1 Jacana jacana
ACCTTCCCAAATTTCTGCCCCCCCCTCCCCCTTTCTCCATGAGGGCAACCCCCCGGCTGTGCATTGAGGGTGGGGGAGGAAGGTGGGGTGGAGGAAAGGCGGCGGCCGGGCTGCAGCGCTGCTGCTTCCCCATTTGATTTGAAAAATAGAAAATGAAAAANTAACAGACCCCTCCTGAGCTCGCCCCTCTTCACCAACAACCCATAGGGATCTGCTGCTTTTCCCCCAAAAGTGGCTACATTGGGGGGCGCTTTTCCAAAGGCTTTCCCAAATCATCACCTACAACGACTCGTTTATTCAGGAGCTCTAGATTACTATAGTTTCATAGTTATTTGGGTAAAATGTCTATGCTTATAGGGGTTTTTTTTTTGGGACACACACTTCCCTCCTCCTCGTTAGCCAGAGGGGAAATACATTCCATCAGAAGCAAGGGTGCTAGAGAGGAGGCAAGAGGTTGCCTTATATCCAAATACTGTATAAGCCCGACCAGCAAGAGTGATTCTGTTTCAAACGAGAAGACACCTTCCCACTTCTAATTAGTCACACTTAAAAGTTTTACAGCCACCTCTCTCCCTACTAAAATAAAATAAAATCAAATCCTAATTAGGATAAACTAAACTAAGTTATTGGAAGCTACCAGTTTAAGGTCACTTAAAATAGTCCGTGGTTATTTATAATGTCGAAATAAAATTTTCCACTGAAGGCCCGAACACAGTTTCAGGTATCTGGCGCCGCTGATTTTCAGCCTCCCTGCAAAAATATCTTTCTGCTGAACATTTACACATTTAACAGGAACTTACTACAGCCCTGGAACAGATCACAGCTCCCAGCACTAGAATTTTATTTAAATGGTTATGGACAAATTAATAAAAGTACCAGTAATGTTTATGAACCTGCATGAAAGCTGGATGGGATTTTTCAGAAACAGTAATTTATGTTATTTTATATATATACATATATATATATATAATCTGGAACGTTGGCTTGGATTTGGCTGAAAGGGAGAGCAACCCTGCTGCTCGGCTTTCCTCGGCTTTTATTTCAGAACTTCTCGGAATTTTAGCACTGGTTGCAAAATGGGTCATATTTTAACAGGTTAAGAGAGTCGCAGGGGGTTAGATTATGTCGTAACAAACACCTCGGGATCCACTCTGTGAAACAGGAGCTTTGTTAGGCGCGATTCCGATTGTCTTTTTCACTTCCGACTGTTGTGAGCGCAGCCCTAATTAGGTTGCTTTTGGACCAAAAAGGTAATTTTTTAACGAGCACCGAGTTCGTTTACTGTTCAATGTCTAAAACACGGGCCCAGCCCGCTCCTGTTGCAAGCACTGTGTGCTCGAGAGGGAAAGAAATTAATTGTCAAATTCCAAAGATTCTAACCTGAATGATGTTCCCAAAATAAGTAGGTCTGATGCCAGTTTGTCGGGCCAGAATGTGCCGTAAATACGGTGAATCCGGAATTTATTTTGGGTTTCTCTGCAGACGTAAATAGCCTTCCTGAAGCGAGAATAAAACGAAGGGCTTCACGGGGTTTGTTATTGTATTGGGTATTTTTAGGCGACTACAGCAACGTCAGCAATTATTACTATAGCTAAGGACTTGCCAATATTCTCTTTCCAAAAAATCTACCTTCCCAAATGAAAACGGGCGTCGAGGCAAAATGAGCGAACTCCCGACAGCTGTAACGCTGGGGGAAGGTGATGCCCAAATTTCCCTTCGCTTCAAGTGGGGGCAAGATAAGCTCCAGCCTCTCTTGGCAGCAGCGCTTTCCTTTCGCTTTGGTTGAAAAGGGACTGTTTGCCCGTCTGTTCTTTTGCTTTTTCTGCAGCCTGACAAACAGTACCTCCAGATTTGCTCGTTATTTGGTCGGTGAAGTAGGCGTGGGGTAATGAGCTCTGCAGCTTGCAGCACTCATGGGCAGCCTATGGACCACTCCGGTTTGTTTAACTCCTGTGTCCCTCTGCCCCACTGATTTACGGCCTGGATAAAAGAAGAGTCTTTGTGCCCCGAAATTAGGCGAAAGCATTTAATATTTCAGCGCCAGGCACCGGGTTTCGGCGTTTATAGCCCCCGCTGCAAACGTAGAGCCTAAAGGTTTGAAAGACAAGCCAGAAAATGATTACATTAAAAAAAAAAATAATCAATCCTGAGAATATTCCTTTTTCTCCCAGTATTTTTGGTAGGAAGTGAGTGCCAGGAGCAGACTCCTGCGCTGGCTCTCAGGACTTGATGCCGACTTGCTCTGTGACCTCGGATGAGCTTTTTAGTAAGTTTTCCTTCAGTATAAACCCGGCTTCTAGCTATTACCTTCTTGAGAGATATAAATACGTGTTAAGTTCTCAGAAGTCCGAAGATTAGCAGGGCTCTGCATCTGGAAAGCCTACCAGTAATGCCAGTAACGCACTTTATACAAACAGCACAGTAAATAGTTACTGCTTTTGCATTTTTGGTTGGTTTGTTGGTTCTGGGGTTTTTTTTTTCTGTTGTCTTTCCCCCCCCCCTAAATGATGCATTTTCTGCTTCTCTAATAAGCATGGACTGCAAGCTCTGGTTTCGGTCCTGCTGTAGGGCTCTCCCATTTCCCTCCCTGTCTGCATCCTCTTATTCTCCATCGGGATGGCGTGTATCTCAGCGAGGTTATAAAGCAGCCGATGCCCGTGGCATCACTGCAAAGGACAGAACCATGGGCCTCCTCCTCAGTTTACAACAGTGGCTGAAAGAGAAAGTATGGCTTGTTCTTTCTGGCATCAAAACCCTGAGCCTGTAGTACACTTAGAAAAAGGGACAGCCTGTCTCTTTCAAGTATTTTTTGTTTGTTTTGTTGTTGGTTGGTTTTTTTTTACTTGTAACGCACAAACTAAACTGTAGAAAGTTCTTAGGGTTCTCGTCCTTGGGGGTAAACTGGGCTTTTTCATGGCAAAACTGGCTTTGTCCCTTTCCATTAATCCTACTCCCAGCTTTTGCACAACTAAATTCAGAATGAGGAAAAAGGCATGGTTTTGTTTTTCCTTGAATGAATTCAGATAAAGGCAGAATGTCATTTTAGAGATATACAGGCTAAAAAAATTAGAGCTGAAATTGTCTTTTTTTTTTTTCTTTTTTCTTCTTTCAGCAGATATAAAACCAGCAGGAGCCAGAAACTTCATGGTTATTTTTTCTGTTGACCTCAGTGAAAGCTTGTTCCCCTGACTAACTCTGGGGAAAGTGGGTGGTGTAACTGTTTGTAATTAAAAAGGTTTTATACATTTGGAACCTTGCAGAGTCCCTAAATTTTGCATGCTGGTTTTTAAGAGTCTAATGAAGTGCACTCTGGCCAGATACAAGCTCCATAAAGCTCACCCTGAAGATACTACAAGATGTAAGTCAGTCTCCAGCAGGAGAGGTAGTTTTTAATGCTCCCAGCCACGCACGACACCAGATCCCTGCGTTTTCCCTCTCAGTGCTGCAATGGGGAGGGTTCCCATTGGAAATCTATTCCCAATAGCATGAATGGTAGCAAAAAATAAATGAATAAACAAAAAAATCAGGCAGATTCTTTGTTAGTAATACGAGTCTTAAAGCTGAAGCACTAGAAAAACACCAAATAGCGATAGACTTGTTCTACAAAAGATGAAAACACGCAACACTGAAAGAGGTGGTACAGTCTCGAGGAGGGGTAATGGCTTGAAACTGGAAGAGGGAAGATTTGGATTAGAAATCAGGAAGAAATTCTTTCCTATGAGGGTGGTGAGGCACTGGAACAGGTTGCCCAGAGAAGCTGCAGAGGCCCCATCCCTGGAGGTATTCAAGAACTTTCAAGTGGATGCTTGGGGCAACCTGGTCTGGTGGGAGGTGTCCCTGCTCATGGCAGCGGGGATGGAACTCAGTGATCTTTAAGGTGCCATCCAACCCAAACCGTTCTATGAGCACACAGGAGTAAAACAGAAAAAGAAAGCATATGGTAATGGAAAATGTAGAGTAAACATAATGGATACAGCAGACCAAATCTTTGAGGAAATACACAAATCAATCTATTTTTTCCCTTTCTTTCCTGAAAATTCACTCAAATGATGAACTAAGCACAGTCAGGCCAGACCTGAGAATCTAGAATGTAATCATATTTATGGTATGGCAGAATGTAATCCTGAAAAGGCTGAGCATCCTGGTGACTTTTTAGCATAATATATATATATGTGTATGCCCCAAATTAGGTGTGGTCCTCAAGATGTGGGGCGTGTGGGGCATAACAGAGGGTCAGTCCCTCAGTCGACTCTTGTGGGACTGGCAGCCAAGTGAGAGGACACAACATCAGCCCAAAAACATGCCAAGAGAGCAGATGACAAAACATTAGACTTCACAGGAACGATTCTAGTAATAAAAGACCAAGATCTGGCAGAAAAATTACTATAGGTGAAGCTGCCAGCAGTATCTGCAGTTAAGCTTGTCTACCACTTTCTGGTAGAAGACCTTGTTTTCACTCCCGTAACGTTGCCAATTTTTAACTGTTCAGGATGAGCATTTCAATTGAGGCATTTCACTGCCTCAAGCTGAAGTTTTTGGAAACTTCCAGCAGAAATCCTTCTGCTGCTTCTAAGATCGCACATACAGAGGAAACACATCGTTTCGCAACAGTTTGAAGATTTCTTAGAATCATCCCAATACCTATTTCAAAGCTGGGATGGGAAGGTTTACTAAGGAGGAGAGGAATATGGAGGGAAAAATCAGATAAGTCCCTTTTGTTGCCCTTGACCGAAAGGATCCACCCCAACTTGGCGGAGTTAGAAGTTGCTGAAAATTGTTGAGGTTTTCCCGGCGCCTGCTCAGTACAGAGAGAGGAGCTGGCAGCTAAATTTTGCAAAGCCTCCATAGCAGCACTGGGTTTGCTGGACTGGATTGGATCTGTTGTCAGCCCAGTCTGACCAATATTCTCCCTGACAGTAGGCTGCACTAGATGTTTTAGAGGAAAGCTTAAGAAACCCTAGAGTCAGCAGACAGATACGGGATCTACTCCTCCTTTAAGCTCTCATCCTGGTTAATAGTAGCTTATAAAATATGATCAGAATGACTGTCAGCAGTTCAGTTTTAAACTGTGTCTTTTAGAAGTCTATAATTCAGCCATAAAAATTCCTTTCAGGCTGAAATCTGGCTTATACTCTCAGTTCAGAAATCAAAATTCTCTACAGATTTTTAAATTTATTTATTTTTTTTATTTTAAATAGTCTGGTTTGAAGTGACAGAAAAGAAAAAATAGTCATGTGCAAATTCTGGACATTTATTTCATAACACACTTCATAATTCAGTTATGATAAGTATGATAAGTTTTAAAACTATTTGTTCCAAATGCTGGTCAGGCCCTAGAAAGAAGGGGAGTAATTAAAACCTTCACCATTAACACCAGACACTCAAATGTGAATACAGTTTCCTGACGTTGGGATGTTAGCAGCATTATGATATTAGGAGCTTACGTGATGTAACACCAAAACCTGTTATTCTTGTTTATCTCAGAAAAATTTAGTTAATTTATTAAATGCACACATATTGAAAAGCAAGGGAGAAATCCTTCTGCCCTTTCATGGCAAAACTCACCACGAAGGCAGTCGCCCAAACGTTTTCCTAATTGTAGCATAAGAAGACAGACATAACCTGGAAGTATCCAGGAGGAACAAGTAAGAGGACCTCAGAGGGGGCAAAGCAGACGCAAAACCTTTCTTGGAAGCCCACAGAGGCTCTTATTCCCACCGAGCTTCCCTTTGTAGTGGAGAAGATAGAGCAGCTCTTTCCATCCTTGGAATGCTTTCAAACATACTGTGCTTGGCACCCTGAGGTTAGCGTGATTTTGGAACAGATAAAAGCCCGTTACATGAAAAGGCAGATCCCACCCTCTTTCTCTTTCTCTCTTTTTTTTTTTTTCCCCCATGGTAAGAAAGACAGAAAAGCCTTATTCTGTCCACATTTCCTCTGACTTCAATGGGAGCCTTCATGAACTAAGGTGCTGCTTCACCCAAGAGAAGCAGAGGCAAGCCTCTAGGTAACTTGTAACTTCAGGTTACTCTCCTTAGTCTTTCCCATTTCCACGTCTAAATGCCCGTCTCGCTCAAGAATATTTAGTCTTTCAGCTCCTTGTTTCCACTCCATTTTAAAGAGGTAGAATATTTTGTATTTTTAGGCAGGAGAAAACTATCTTCCACTGTTTTTGACAATTGAAGAACATGGACTGAGGGAATCAGAGGAAAGCTCTATTTACTAAACACCACACGTAGATCACCACTGATAGTTTTTCTAAGGAAATTTATGACCTGTCTGGAGTAAATAAACTCCCTTTTTGGTAAAGAATCTGCAAGCCCATCATTCATGCTTGCTTAGAGACGCTACTGTTCGTGTTGCTTTTATGTGGAAGGCTACAGTGAAGGGTGATGTTATGTCTAAAATAGACAGTTGGCAGCTCTGGGGGGGAAAAAAAAGAAAAGCCATTTCTGACATGACTTTATCATGAGATTCTAGCTAGATTATGGCACATTCACTCTGATTCTGGAAAGAAAGAAGGAAAAGATAATGGTAGGAGAATTATAATTCTTGTAACTAATATGTTGCCCTCATGCAGGCACTTGCATGCCTCGCTGCATTTACTGGCAAGTTACGGCGTTTTACGCATCTGAAACAAACAGAGAGCTCTCAGTACGTTCCAAATGGTCAGTAAGTCTGAAAGCTGTTTGCTCTGTATCTCCGAGTAAATGAGGACGAGACAGGCCAGTTTCTCCTCCTGGCTGCCCATCCTGTGCTCCTGTCATTACGCTCCTTCCCTGCTCCCCTTCCTCTCCCCTTTTTACACTCTGGATCCAATAGAGACGGAACTGTTTCAGGCATTCATGCAAATTAAGTGAGAAGGAACGTTAGTAAGTATTCGTATACCATGTTTTCAGAAATATTGAGGTGTTTCTTAAACACAAGCAACAGAATCATAGAATGGTTTGGGTTGGAAGGGACCTTAAAGATCATCCAGTTCCAATCCCCCTGTCCTGGGCAGGGACACCTCCCACCAGACCAGGTGGCTCAAAGCCCCATCCAGCCTGGCCTTGAAACACTCCCAGGGATGGGGCAGCCACAGCTTCTCTGGGCAACCTGTTCCAGTGCCCCACCACCCTCACAGGAAAGAATTCCTTCCTACTATCTAATCTAAATCTCCCCTTTTCCAATTTAAAGCCTTTACCCCTTGTCCTGTCACTGCACTCCCTGACAGAGAGTCCCTCCCCAGCTCTCCTGTACCTCCCTTTCAGATACTGGAAGGCTGCTATAAGGTCTCCTGGGAGCCTTCTCTTCACCAGGCTGAACAACCCCAGCTCCCTCAGCCTGTCTTCACAGGAGAGATGCTCCATCCCTCTGATCATCTTCGTGGCCCTCCGCTGGACCCATTCCAACAGCTCCACATCCTTTGGTACCCATCCTGATTTACGGTGGTGTGAGAGGAGAACTGGGTCGTTAATATCCATTACATCTACCCAATTTCACAGATGCATGCAATATGTGTGCTTATTTTCTTTAGACTCTCATGCATGAAATTATCGATACAAACCTGTAGTTTTCCACCTATGAGAGCATTCTGAATTCAAAACAAGTGCCTCTCTGAGTGATGATCCCGTGTCCTTAACTCACCCCACTGTACTTCAGCACATTCACTGTGTAATGCCACCGGGGCTTTGCCTTCTCTATAAAAATGATCTGGTTTTGACGAGGGGTGTCAAAAATAAGTTTTCCACCCTCAGATCCGCTCAAGGAGAGGTAGAGATGGTTGCCTCAGCGGTGTAGACAAGGTCAGTGCCCACTGTGGCAAATCATAGCTTGTTGAGGGCTCAGGGGACAACTTGAAGAAGGCAAGGTAGGATTTGCCTCCGAGTGTGCAGAGGAATTTTTTCCGATAGGTGTTGGACTCTGCTGCCTTTGTCCACGCTGTAAGAGCAGTTGTTTTCAACACTACCCCAAGATGTGAGGAGAGTGGGCAGGAATTTTGACAACCGTTGTCAAAAACACGTCGTTTGTCTGGGGTAGGTGCAGACCTACCGAAATATCGACGCTATAAAAGGCACAATTCCGTAAACCCGGGACAGCGAGCAAAGCCCGCAGCGCCAGCATGGCCTGGGACTTTCTCTGCCCATGGACACTTGTCAGGATGTCAGATGATGAACGGGATTTTTAGTACACTGTCACTGATCATCTGCATAAATACGGGATTCAAAGCCACAAGCCAACCGCCAAACCAGGCTGATTTTTAAGATTACGCACTCTAATTCCAATAAGAGTTGACTTTGATAGAAGTTAGTGGAAGAAAATACCAGTGTCACAAGCAGGTAATCAGTCCTCTCATCACACAAAGTTGATGCCCAATGCTCAACCCTGAATCTTGCAGCCCCTTCGTATGGTACAGCCTATTCTCTGCTCTTACTTGAAAACGAGTAAGAAACTAAATTGCCAAACCAGCCTGGATCTCCAGTGGTATCTCTGCTTCTAAGATGTTTGTTATTTATTGACCAGCTCCATGGAAGCATCATGAAAGACGTGGATTGTAATAGAAGTGGGTTTTTTTTTCCCCTGTGGTATTTATTTATGCAGTTGCACAAAGAATAGTCTAGTATATGATGAAGGAAACTGAAGGAGAAGTTGTTTTCAAACTGATAAAAGAAGATGCTATTTTGTACAGAAGAACTTCTAGTTGACCTTTGCAATGAATGCCCTAGAACATTATTTTGGCCACAAATGGGACAACCTTTTTAGAGGGATTAACGTTTAATCTATCTGCCTGTCTATCTCTCCATCTGTGCCGGATTTTTAAAAGCCGGCAGGAAGGTTGGAGCTCACTCTCGCTGACAATCGCATCTGTAAAACTTTCAAACCACACAAGACCTTTCTCTCCCGTGCTGGATGCCATTAGCATTAGCATATTACCACAGAAAAAGAACCTAAGGTAGACAGCGAACTCCCTAAGAAATCTTCCAAAAGCCTTCCATCCCTCAAAAACCTTAATCCCTGACAAGAACCTGACGTTCGCAAACCCCGCTAAAATATATGAGCTGTTCAGTACACTCACAGAGTTGATAACAGTCAGAGTAGTTTTTGGCTAATGGGAAAATCCAGAGCTATATTGGATGGGAGAAAGTAATTATTGAGGAATTTTGAAGCCCTGGAGAAATTTCAGGGCTTCAACTGTGCTTACCTATACTAGGGAGATTTTTATATATGTTTTTTTTTGGGGGGGTCACATTGTGTCCTTTTTTTTGGCAATGGTACGGGTCTCATTCAGACTGTATGTTGTACGGCATTCACACAATATTGCACAAGTACCGTGCAGTCATTCTTTGTCTTTCCTGGCCCTAGATGTTGGGTGAATGCAATACTAAAATGGACACTCAAGATACTTTGCAAATCCTTTGCTGAGGAGGGATACAGAACCGACGGCAAGAAACAGGGAAAGGATCGCTCCAGATTCAAGAGTTCTGTGTTGGCACTCTGTAGCACTTCCCAGTACAAATGCTTCAGCTGATCCCAGTTGTAATATTGTTGTGATATCGGACATGGTGAGTGGGTGCATCCTGTGGCAGATCGGAACGCATTGCCCGTCCTTTAAATTCAACATCTTAACTTTTTCACAAATTAAAAAAAAAAAAAAAAAAGGAAAAAAAAATTAAATGTAATTCCTTAGTCTAAGAGTATTTTTAAATGCCTCTGTATTTTCCATCATGATGTTAAGTTGAAACTGGCAGAATGGAAACTGGAGAGAAGCAGCGAAGAACTAAAAAAAAAAGAGAAGTCTCCCGCTGTGTTTCCCAGCTCCAGAAACGACCAAAGCTGCCAGAGGAGCACCTTCCACAAAAAGCAGACTGTGAAGAGAAGAGGGAAGAATATCCTCAGGAGCTCTGCTGAAGGCAGTGCTTCTTAGCCCAAAGAAAGACAGAAACATGCAGTTGCTCCCTTCCTTTTAAAGCCAGCCCTTGCTGCTTTCCTGCGTGTTACAGATCACAGGTTATTTTACCCTGGAAACTCAGTGCTAAAATCGAAAACGTAAGGGCCAAGTTCTGCTCTTAGATACACACGCGCGACTCCAATGAACTCAAAGAGAGCTGTGTTCAGATGTTTAGCCGTGGAATTTGGCCCTAAATATTTAAACATTTATTCAGAGGGGGGGGGAATTAAAATACATAAATAAATAAATAAAAGCTGCTCTGATACAATTTGTATCTGATATCTAACGCAGGCAGATTGCCACCGCTGGGCACCCGTCTTACGGGAGCAAACGTTCCGGGGAAGCAGAAACTCAGCGTCCTACCTGCCCTGCACAGTCAAAGCACGTGAATTTGTTTCAGGACATTGAGGAAATTAAATCCTTAACAACCTGTGGCTGATGTTATTTATTCTGCAGGCCAGGAGTAATCTGATGCAAATTCCTGGCAGTATTCCTATATTTCAAGAAATGACTGTTTTGAATGGACTGATTCTGGAGACTTTCATTATATTAATATGCGATCCAGAAAGAACCCATGTCCTCTGCCTACATTTCCTCTGCAGAGGGAAGCTCGGTGTTCTGGCTAATTCTCACTTATCTTTCAAAAGCTTGTGACAGAGGTCTCTAATAACCTAACCATGCAGTGTGGAAATGTTTAACCCGAGGATCCCACCTGCTCTCCCTGGCAAAATGACCCCAGAGGTGTTTTTGTTAAGGATACAGAAGGATTCAGAAACCTGCCCATTTTCTGAAAGCAAAGTAATACTCCAATTTGTACATCTAATGCAAGTAAACAATAACTACATATCCATTTTGTTTTCCTTGGACAAGTGACAGCTGGAGTGGGGCTGGGTTCCAGGTTCAGATACTGACATTTGGTCGTTCTACAGCGTCAATGTTCACATTCAAGCTGACTGCTTCACTCCCATTATGCTCAATAGGGAATCTAAGGCTCAATTCATTTGCCTAAAATGAAGCCTCTGGTGCCACTACAGGTGCCTTGAAATCACTAAGAAATCACCATGGGGCTGGCACCTGAGTCAGGACGTAAGAACGACTCCACACCAAGACTTCGCCTGGAGGTCTCAAATCATAGAATCATTTAGGTTGGAAGAGATCCTTGGGATCATCGAGTCCAACTATCAGCCCTACTCTACAAAGTACTCTCCTACACCAGATCCCTCAACACCACATCTAATCTACTCTTAAACTCATTCAGGGATGGTTACTCCACCACTTCCCTGGGCAGCCCATTCCAGGGTCTGACCACTCTTTCAGAATTTTTTCCTAGTGTCCACCCTAAACCTGCTGCAGTTTGAAGCCATTCCCTCTTGTTCTATTGCTAATTACCTGTAAGAAGAGACCAGCACCAGCTTCTCTACAATGTCCTTTCAAGCAGTTGTAGAGAGCAATGAGGTCTCCTCTCAGCCTCCTCTTCTGCAAACTAAACAGTCTCAATCATAGAGGTCATCTTTGACTATCTCCACCTGCAGAGACAGGCAATGCAGGATGTTGCCAAAATGCTGTGACCACTGTAGGAAGTAGGTGGTAACAAAAGGACATGCAGATTTGTAAGTTCATTAAAAACCATGGCCAGTTAGGCCTTCTTGCATCAGTGCTAACAAGGTAAGTTAAGAATGATCCAAGACCAAGAAATTCTCTGCTGGTACAAATCATGATTTTGGTTTTGCTCTGGTGGTTATCTTGGTTGAGATCAAACCTCAAGCGTTGCTTCAGATCATATATACAATTATTAGCATAAGCTTCCTTGATTGTGTGTGGAAACTCCCAACCTCCTTTGTGGAAGCCATGGTTTTGAGTAGCAGATAACAAACGAGCCTTATTTAAGCTCTAGTCTCAGTTCGGGCAGGTGCTCGGAGAGGCAGAAGGAGCAGGGGACTGGAAAGGGACCCCTCTAGGAGTTTTTCTTCAAGTGAACTGACTCGGATCAGGCAGGAACAAAACTCTGCTTTTATCATATTTTCTACTTAATTTGTGAGCTGCTTCCTTAAGGGTGTGCCTATGGTATTGGCTTCTGAGAGGATTGCTCATACGTCTCCAAAATGACTATTACGGATTGAAGCTCTTGGTCACAACTGGATTACACAATGCAAACTTCTCCCTTTAAGATCACGGTGCTTCCTAACTCTGTTTCTCCAGGTCTTTAATTTCCAGGCACTGGAATTGCCTTAAATCCATTTTGGCAGAGAACACATCATTATTTTCATATTGCACTAGTCTACTCTCCCGCTTTCATCCACTGGAGCCAGGAGTGAATAAGGGTTGGCAACTTTATACTCGACTGTTATATTGCAGAGCAGGCTTTAATCAGCCCCCTAATAAATAGCACGCCCAACTAATTGGGACACTTGCCAGCAGAGCAATTCACTTCCCTACACTGCAGTGGCTGGAAATGACGGATAAATAGCACGCTTGCTGTTGTCTACAAGTGCATTAGTTGCAATTAACAGGTATGATTTGGTGCTTGCTGGCAAATGTCTCCTCAGAAGGCTCCCTGTTCCAGCACGGTTGCTAAAAATAAAGGACAGATTTCCCAGGTACCAGTATAGGTTGGGAAACAACCTGTTGGAGAGCAGCGTAGGGGAAAGGGACCTGGGGGTCCTGGTAGGCAGCAGGATGACCATGAGCCAGCACTGTGCCCTCATGGCCAAGAAGGCCAATGGCATCCTGGAGTGTATTAGAAAGGGGGTGGTTAGTAGGTTGAGAGAGGTTCTTCTCCCTCTCTACTCTACCCTGGTGAGACCCCATCTGGAATATTGTGTCCAGTTCTGGGCCCCTCAGTTCCAGCAGGACAGGGAACTGCTTGGGCGAGTCTAGGGCAGGGCTACCAAGATGNGGCTGCCCAGGGAGGCTGTGGAGTCTCCTTCTCTGGAGACATTCAAATCTCGCCTGGACGTGTTCCTGTGTGACCTGCTCTGGGTGTTCCTGCTCCAGCAGGGGGATTGGACTGGATGATCTTTCAAGGTCCCTTCCAATCCCTGATATCCTGTGATTCTGTGATTCCCTTTCAGCATTTCCTTAAATTTATGTAGCCCATTTGTATGAAAAGAAATAATCAATGTATTTCAATGTATTACATTACCATATGGCTTTCACAATAAAGGTGATCATTCAATGAGCACGTTTCTGTATTAATTAGCAGAACAAACAGGATTTTGCCATTCCGTGGAATAATTCATAACAAAGGGAGGGATTTCTGCTCCAGCTTTCTAATGCTACCTTTTTATGGGAGGTTGCACGGTGGTTTACTTTATAGTAGTATTTCCTTGGGGGAGACCCACAGAAGTACAACCTCCTTGATGTCTTGGAGGAGACAACACAGAAGTACCAGTGTTGTGAAACTGGTATATGCCACGATTTGCTGTACACACGTGACACTTTCTCTTATTTGCACAACCTCTGCCAAAGAATTAAATAAAATTGAATGCAGCAAACCTTTCTAATCCCTGCATTCCTCACAGATTGCCTTAATGGAGAAAAAATCATTTTAAGTGAATGGGTATGAAAAGGGGAACGGTACCGGGGAAATCTCAGCAAGGGAGCTCCAAACGCAGGACAACTATGGACCAACAAAGGGTAGAAGGATCTGCGTAATTAAAGGAGAACATCATTTGTGGGTTATCTGAAAAGGACTGTCCATGTTGGCACCGAGTTTGACTTGTTGGTAGGGGGAAAAGAAACCGCCCTGTACCGCTGCGTACGGTTCCTTATTAGTTGTGGCTTCTGCAGAGGCTCCGTCTCTTCTTTGGGGGATGGAGGATTTCTTTCATTACATAATCTGCATATTTTCTTTTCCCCTTTTTTTTTTTTTTATAGACTAATTTTTTTTTTTTCTCTTGTGTGTGCAAATTCTCTTTGCACCAGTGCTTCTATAGCGAGGTTATTATGCCAAAGGAATGCAAGCGTCTCGCGTAACAATGGTTCATTTTCCTTTAATGACTTTGTCGACAGGATGGAGACATTTTTGTGGTGTGATGAATTCACTCGGTCTCCCGTCGTGTTTTCTCCACATGCTTTGGAAACTCTCCCTCTCTCTCTCCCTCTTTCTCTGAGAATTGTGGCCATCCACTCCAGCAAGAGCTTCATTACTTTATATTCATTGTATTTAAATGACACCCCAGTGGTACTGACCTCCTGGGATGATTGATGTAAATTATATGCTATGTAGGGGAAAATAAAATCTTTTTCTGACTTTATATGTTCTGCAGAGAAATAAAAAGTGAAAACAAATGACAGAGAAAATCAGGCTTATTCAAAGTGAAACTTTGTAAGCATTCTGCTTTGAGCAGACTGCAGTTTCTAAGAGTTCTGAGACAGTTTATAATGACCTTACAATCTGAAAGGTGGCCTGAAAAAGGAAAATTATTTTGTATGTGCCCTTTTTTGGTTTTTTTTGTACCATGTGTAACAAAAACTTCCCTTCTGTGAAGTACAATAAAATTTCAGACTCAAGTAGGGAGCAGCCACCGCACCGTTACTGACATTAACACACAGAACTAGAAGGGACATTGTGTTCCTGTCCTCTTTCCTCCTGTCTTCTAGTACATTTTTTGGTATAGATTTGAGATTCCCTATCCAGTAAGTATCTGTCCTGCTCAATTACTCTGCCAGGAGTTATCACTTACAGAAGCGACAACAGAGGGGATGGGATGTTCTTTCATCAGCCCAGCTCATCATCAGGCTCTGACTTCAGTCACTCCTGAACCAGTAACCTCTCGCTGCGGGATAAAGGGTTGTGCACAGCAACAAAATTTGTCAGAAAATGTTCTGTCAGTGCTTTTTCAGGCACCTCACCGAGTCATGCTGCCTCTACTTAAGCTCCTGGAAATGGTGTAATTCACATTTGACATGCTCAACCATATTATCCCAGCCATTCCCTTATTAAAATTACCATATGGAATCGGCATAGTAATTTCTCTAGTTTCTAGGGTTTCCTATTAGTCTGTCCTACCAATTCTGATATATGTAAAGACAGGCACGGTACGCATCACAGAAATGTCAGCACGATGCTGCCTTGCCTTCCTCAGTTCAACATAAGGTTTTGGCAAACCACAGAGTTTGGCTAAAAACTTGAGTCGCCTCAAGGAAGGCAGCAGTACCTTTCATAACCTGACAAAATGCTTCGAGTCTCTTTCTGGCCAGAAAATAAGGTTAACTTCAAATAAGCTGATGGCCCCATGACTGTTAAGAACACCACAGTGCTTGCCAGAGCTTCCTCCTGCCTCCTCTTCTTATCCCTCAAATAGAGAGAAGTAAAATGCTACAATGTACATAAAATTACAAAGTCCTTAATCTGCCAGTTTCTTAGAATGAATCATAGTAGAAATAATATGGGCACTGTTCAGTGTGCAGGCAGGAATCTGAATGGAAGATGGATGGAGAAAGGCAAAGCAAGAGACAGACCAAAGCTTTGGAAGTTACAGGCTCCACAAACCTTCAAGAAAAGCAAGATTTTTGCATATGTGGTGAAGAAAGCACTAACAGTTACTCCATTTAGCTCTATTGGCCACACTTATTTATTCTAGTTTGTATGATGGTACGCTTCAGCCTGTCTCCTGACAAACTTGGCAGATGAGTGAAATGACCAAACTGAACTCACAAAAACCTACAATTAGGAGGCATCAAAGAAAGAAAAGGTTAAAAGAAGAAAGGAAAGGTAGGCTAAATACCTCAGCTCGCCTTGTTGTGCTCACCCCCTTCAACCTGTCGAGCAGACAGGAGATGGCAAGAGGAAAGCCACCTCTGCCAGGAAAGAGAGGAAAACCAGGCTCTGCTTATAGATGGAAGGTACTTAACTACCTCGATACATTTAACCACTCTGATGTGGTTGAAGAAGTACAACTTGCTATGCTGGAGTAAGGACCCACTGGTATTTCCAAGGGCAAAAATCTATCACAGAGCTGCTCAGGTTGGAAGAGACCTTTGAGATCAGAGTCCAACGGATAACCTAACACTGCCAAGTCTGCCAATAAACCATGTCCCTCAGCACCATCTCTACGCATTTTTAAATACCTCCAGTCATGGGGACTCCACCACTTCCCCAGGCAGCCCCTTCCAATGCTTGATAACCCTTTCTGTGAAGAAATTTTTCCTAATATCCCATCTAAAATTCTTCTGATGCAATTTGAAGCTGTTTCCTCCTGTCCTGTCTTCTGTGACTCGTAAGAAGAGACCAACCCCCTGCCTGGCTACATCCTTTCAGGGAGTTGTAGAGAAGGTCTCCCTTCAGCCTCCTCTTCTCCAGGCTGAACACCCCCAGCTCCCTCAGCCTCTCCTCACAAGACGTGTTCTCCAGACCCCTCACCAGCTTTGCTGCCTTTCTGAGGACCTGCTCCAGCAGCTCAGTGTCTTTCCTGAGGCAAGGGGTCCAAAGGTGCATCAGCACCCCGAGGTGAGGTCTCACCAGTAGCGAGCACAGGGGGACCACCGCCGCCCTAGCCCTGCTGGCCACACTATCGCTGATACAACTTACTCCAACACAGCTGTTTCAGGCAGTGAGAAGACACTGTACTGTTCTGAAACACCTCCACAGCGCTGCAGCTGCAGAGATGATAGTGAGATGCGGCCCCATCATGTCGCCCTGCCTCCTCTCCTGCTTTTGAGCGCTCGCAGCGGCCCTAACGCCTCTTATCGCCGCTCGCTGAGAGAGCAAGCGGGCCGGCCGTGGCCGCCCCAACCCTCTCATCAGCCACCAGGCAGCACCTGCGGGAAGAGGGCTCGGGAGAGCTCTCCGGCTGCAGGCTCTGAGGGGACCGGCGGAGAGGAAGCGGCGGCCGTCCCCGCCTCTCAGCCCGGCTCCGCTCCGCCCCTCGCCCTGGGAGGCCGCGGCGGCCGCCACACAGCAGATGGAGGCGGCGGNCCTCGGCCCAGGCAACGCGTGGAGGGGAAGGGACGAGGTTCAGTTCTTGCCCCCTCGCTTTCCCCCTTTCGGGTGGCCGCACACGGGGTGGGGTGGGGGGACGACTGGGCACCCCCGAGGCAGGCTGCACCTACCTCCCTTCATCCCTCCCTTCCTACTTCCTTCCTTCCTTCCTTCCTCCCTTCCTTCCTTCCGCCCTTCCATCATCCTCCTCCTCCACCCGTCCCCCGGCGTCAGCGTGAGTCACTGGCGAGGGCAAGCAATTAGTGTGGTGTTGTTNGTCCCCGCCTCTCAGCCCGGCTCCGCTCCGCCCCTCGCCCTGGGAGGCCGCGGCGGCCGCCACACAGCAGATGGAGGCGGCGGCGGACCGCGGCTCGTGTGTGGCGGAACCGGCCCCTCCTTCCCGCGGGCGGCGCCATTTTACACCACTCCACACACACACCCCCGCCTTTGCCGTCCCGACCTTCCCTCCCAGAGTGTGCGCCTCGGTCGCCGCCGTTGCGGTAGTGGAGGAGGAGAAGGCGGCG
>VZTM01008037.1:2315-30125 GCA_013400555.1 Jacana jacana
CTGCTTCTGAGTTTATTTCACAAGAGAAACTGTTGGAGGAAATCGGCTCTCTTGTTTTCCAGATGATATGTTGAATATGTGATGAGAGGGAACATGTTGCCCCCTGGCCACTGGCACACGAAAGCAATAGCTGCAAGGATTACACGTGGGCCCTGGGCCATATGGTGTGTAGGCTTATTGTAGGAATTTAGCATTTTTTAGACTCCTACTTTCCTGTCAAGTTGGTTGAAATTAGCCACTGAGCTTCCTCTCAAAAAACTTCAGTAACAACACTGAGATTTTATAATCTTTTGCCATTGAAAAACAGATTAAAAAGTAAACAAAAATAACATAAAAACTGTGTTTCTGTTCTTCAGAATGGCAAGAAGGAGAAGTTATAGGAGATGCTTTCACAGAGATATTTACTGGAAGCTGGAGCTTTAATAAATGTAAGCTTAGCATTACAGAAATGAGCATCTATTACAGCATACAAGCTTACTGCTATGAGGGTTTAAAATAGAGTTCAGAAGCTAAGCCAGTTTAAGCCACAGAGTAGTATTCCATTATCCTTCCAGAGAATAGTATGGAGTATATATGACTGACATACAAAAACATAATCTTATTTGCTATTTAGCTATTTCTAGAAACCCAATATTATGCTAGAATGTCTTCAAATAATGCAAATGCTGTTTCGTGAATTAAACAATACATCAAGTAAAATAATACAATATTGAGGTTTCTATCTGATGAAATGCTTCTAGCTCCCAGATGGCCACGTTAGAAATGAATATACTTAAATGCGGTATGACTACATCTATTCAAGATATTTATGCTTTATTGATACTCAGTCTGGAGAGGATATAAACTGTAAATCGGGATCGTAGACAAAGTTGAATGAGTGTAGACAGGTCAGGAGGGGGGGAAGGTCATTTGTTTTAAACAGGACACAGATCCTTATCCACTGACGCAAAGGGCATGTGCTTGGCGTTTCAGTTGCAAAAATTTCATCATGTAACAGTGCATTTAACAATACTGTATATTCATCTGTGCCAGGGTTGTGAATTATTTTGTCAATTGTCTGCCTTACCTTTACCTTCAATTGTCTACCAAAATGCCTTCTTATCCTGTCCCCCATCAAAAGATGTGGTTCAACTCTACAGGTTTCTCATTAATAAAATCCAAAACCTAATCTTAAAGGCAAGCTTGTATTGTCTTTAACAACAGTTTTGCAATATGCTCTAGTACTTTGCATGCCTCACAGTGAAGGGAAATAATCAAGCCATCAGCCCATTCAGACTACAAAAATTTATGTACAACCAGTGCATGAAGCTTCTGGCCCCTACCGGAACACACACCAAGACAACTTTAAAGCTATAAACGGGAATAAATTCTGGAGCACACCGTGGCATCATATAACCATGCAAGACCAGCTTGGCAATTGAAGATTTCTCAGTCAGTGTATGATGTGCACCATGTATAGCACGTATTCACCTGTTGCATGAAGATTACAGAAGCCAGGGATAAACACACTTTCCCCTTCAAAAATAGTTTGGCCAACTGGGGAATAAAACCAAACAAACACAAACCAACCAAAGAAAACAAACCCAAACACCCAAAAACTAAACACACACAAAGACAAAGGGATGCATCAACAAGAGAGTTAAAGGGACAGCACAGAGCAATTGACGTTCGGGGTAGTATTCCTTAGTGCTGATGCTCAGGGAAAAAAAAAAGGCTCTGCAGTGGGAAGGAAAGGGCACAGGGGCCTAATTATCAAACACACAGCTAGTTTAATGATCCAATGGAAGTCCATATGATGACCAGCTTTCTAAGCACTACAGCAGCAAATCTGACTTGGCAACTCTGTAGCAACCCAGAGAGTGTTTGTGGGGAACAGTTTCCTGTGGCTCCCGAGAGTATCAACAACAGAGGAAGGGCAGGGAGAGGTCTGGGAGCAAAATTTGGGAGTTAGGGTAAAGCGTGGGGCTCAAAGCACAGAGCTGCACGTTCTGAGGTGTTCTCAGCACTATCCCCTTGGCTACAGATAGACAGAACAGTGGAATAACTGGTACAGAGAAGAATTCAGATTTATTTTGAGGGAGAATATTTAGATTGAACAGAGTTGACACAGAAGAGGAGTCAGAGGGATGGGAGGGAATCACTCCACATGCAACCTTTTGGAATGTGGAAGAAACAAAGCTTTCCAGTCCATGCCTTTCCAGGCATGGCTTCTCTTTTCTTTTATGGGAAAATACCTAAAAGGATGTTAAGCTTCTACTATACTCCCTGATCAAATCACTTCCCAAAAGTAGTAATAATATATTCTCTCTCAAAGGAGAAAAAGGCTGTTCAACTTGCAACTACATTATATTATCATTGACTATTTTAGGTTAGGGGAAAGGCTGGTAGGACAGAGATAATATTTACCATGCTCCGACTGTATTCAGGACTCAATGAACCCTGAAAGAAAAGTGATACACACACACACACACAAAAATACCCAAGGAGCAACAAACAAGAAATATGCTGGATAGAATGGTCTCTTGCTCTCCTTAAACACACCCAAATAAAGAACCATCCAACAATATTTTGCCTGCTGGACATCACCATACACAAAGGTATGCCCAGGAATGAAGCACAGTCAATCAGAATTCCTATTAAGATGAATCACAAACTACAACTACTGGGCAAAAAAGGAGAGGGGAAAAAAAACATGCAGTTAGGCAGAATCAGCCAAATTCAGCCACAGTTATCCTTATGTCAAGCAAAGACACACAGAAGAATAAATGCTGTTACAACATTTTGATTCATTGACCATGTCATTTTACTACAATGTATTCCTCATAATTATCAGAGTCAAATAAGCTCTTTTTCAACACATGAATTGATTAAATAGTTCAACTTCAGAACTGTAAATACAAGTGTGAAAAAAAGAAAGAAAAGCTAAACTACAAGAAAATTAAACTCTATGAAATTCAGAATTAAACACGTGAGTTTCACATTCTCCATGTAGTAAATTAAAAAATAAATAAAACCAGTAAAGCCAACACTGTAGCTATGTAACTAGCATTGGTTATTTCACGCACCCAAAGTTTAATAATCAGCTTCTGATCATGTTTTTGGTCCACATACAGTGAGAGAACAAATATGCTGTGGGATGGTCAATAACTCAAATTCAATTTTTACATGTGGTAAAACTGACAAGATTGATAGCAATGTGCCATCCATTCTCATCAGTCACACTTAGTCCTCAGACCTCTATTATCCACAAATCCTGCTACACAATCAAAGAGAAAGAACTACTGAATTATTTATTAAAACTGACACCATCAATTATGCTCCCATGTAAAAAGTCACCAAGCAGCCATTTCAAGAATTAGAATGCACATTTTGGTAACTTTTGACCAGGTTAACAACCACTCTGCTTTGGGAAAGAATGAAAGCTCTACTCAGATATTCTACATCTGAAGTTAAACACGCAAAAGCCTCATTTTCTGCCACTGCAAAGCAAAGTCTTGTGTTTCTGGCCAACAACAGCTGAAAGTGTGGTATCAATACTCTTTCCTGCCCCCTCCATATAATTTCTTGGTATAATTTGAGAAGTCTACAGAGGTATACCAAAAGTGACAGCCTTGGAATAGTCCCACTTTGCAAGGCCAGCAACTGCAACCATCATCAATGCCAACAGCCCCAAATAATGAAATGGGGTATGGGTGATGTTTCTTGGCAGCCAGCTGGACTCACACATCAAACTTCTGATCTCAGTACAAGCCAGGCACACAGTTGTGTGTGCCTTCCCTTTCTGCACATGGGGCCCTTTTTAATTCGCATACAGTTTTCATGAAATTTCCATCACCTTCTAACATCAGTGTTATTAGGCTCACGTTTTAAGGGATGCAAATAACAATATCATTGCTGCATACTGATACCAAAATACTAACAAAACATGGCATTCAGAACAGAGGGTTATATTCACAAAACATCCTGTCTAGACAATTATGCAAAACCACAGCCCACCAAGGTATTTCCCAGTGTCACCTGGTGGCCCTTGCTTTGAGTAAATACAGCCCAATCACAGGTATGAAAGTTACCCTTTTAAAGCTCCCAGCAGTAAGGGGGAAACCTGGAAGTAATCTAATAGACAAATGATATATAGCTCCTCATATATATGCCCTCAGCATGGAAAAGTGCCCAGATTTGCACCACTTCTGTTTGTGATGGTGTATAAGACAAAGCCTGTGCCTATAACAGTAAATTAAAGATGCCAGGACTGTCTGCTGGCACTAGGGCCAGCTGGCACAGAACAGCCTATGTCCATACTCCTTCAAAGTATGCAACAGCCAGATGGAGAGGTCTTTCAGCCTTCCTCCTCCCTAGCCATGCTCAGGAATTGTTCACAGGAATACTGGCTGATGCTATCCAAAGCCTTGCCAGATTGTTCTAATAACCAAATAATATAAACGACTGAATTTTATAGTCCAAGCAGGCACTCTGGTATTGTTCATTTTACCTATATAGGCCTAAATGACATGTCCAGAGGGCTCATCTCCTCTTTGTAACAAGAAGTAGCAGAACATAAATCAATAAACAGAGGGAGGTAACAGAAGTGGCTGGGATAAACCAGGAAACGCTGCAAGAGATGGACACCTTGTTACCAAAAACGGTAAATAGCTGGTTTTCCAAGTGCTTAGGAAGAACAGAAGCTATCAGAATTACACAGATGTTCCCTGCTTCAGGTACCAAGATTTATTTTTTTTTTGTCTAAATGCCATTAATATTCTAGGGAATTACCACGACAAGGAGTATTTTTCCCAAATTCTGCTGCAAACAATCTACATTCTAAATGCAACGACAATTCCATGGTTGATCTAGATATAAAATCTTGCCATTTTCATAGAAACCAGTGAACTCCCAATAAATACACTCAGTTTTCCCCCTAATTTCAACATTTATCCAGAAAACTTGGTTAATATGGTTTCTTTTAGTTTCTGTGCTATGAAAAGGCCACTGCTGTGTCACATGCTCTATTTCCAGCATTTTTAATGATGAACAGGTTCCCTAACCACAAGGTCTAAATAGAGTCCTTGCTTAAACATATGACTATTTACAATATGAATGTTTATACAAGAAAAAATTGGCAGCGAAGTTATTCTTGTTAAATTTATCCTCTGGATCGGTTACTTCAAATTGGATAGCAATTTAAAAGCTATTTTCAAAAGTTTTTTCAGGAACCTTTAACTCTTACAGAAGTAATCATGTGGCCCTTCAGACAAGGTTAACTCAGGAAAATATCTCTTTTAAGCAATACTTAAGCTGTCAGCAACAGGACATCCCTCTCCCAGTGTTACCTTTATATAGAATAATGTTGAAGTTACTCCCCACTAAACTGTAATTAAATAATAAAATTTTAACTTTAATAAAAAAATTACTGGGAGCATGACAATCACAAGTACTAACTGTTAAGCCTTGGAAATTAGAGAAGCAAACCTCTGAGTAAAAAGAATGAACCAAGTTGTCCACAAACAAAATCCAAGTGGTTTATAAAGTTAATGGACTGCACAGAAAAACTGACTTTTTCCTTTATTTAGTTGGTTAAATTAAACTGAAGGAAGGAAGGCAGGAAAAAAAAAAACAAAAAAAAAAAACCCACAACCCAAAACCACCACCAAAATGATGCAAAAACTGCAATGGAATGCCTTAATGTGCAGCCCTTCAAAGGGACTCTTGAAAAGCTCTAGGGTTTGGTTTTGGCTGTTCTGGGTTTTTTTTTAACAAAAACTGCTTAAACAGAAGAAACATTGGTTTGTTCTTTGTTTTTTGGGGTGGTTTTTTGGGGGGTTTTTTTTGGTTTTAAACAGTGGCTTTCATTTTTTAAACTTTATTCTTAAACTTTGTAAACTTTTAAATAAAATTTCAACCCCAAATTACATGTTCATTAATTTGAAAGTCTTTCAAATGAATGTTTGCATATTATTTGTCAAACAAAAAAATCATTGCATAACTGTATTTTTTTAATGTAGTCTGTATGCTAAACTACTGTCTCCCAACTTTTTAGAAGCTGAATCTCTTCCTATAAAATCATTAGTGTTCCACAGACCCCTCAGATCATTTCTTCTTCCCCACCTTTTGTGAAAGATGCTTCTATTTTCCACCTCAGGAATGACACACCTGTCTCTTAAGAATCATCTTCAGAAATCAGTGTCACGTGTTATGACTCTGTACAGACCAAGTGCGGGTCGAGACTTTTTATTTGCTCATTCAATGCCAGTTCCTCACCTAACCTACAAGATGTGCAATGTCTCATCAGCAAGGCCTTTTTTGCTGATTGAATACCACCACTTTAAGGCAATTAAAGGTTAAGCATCTCATTTACTCACTTTTGGCTGAGCTATTTAGTTACTGCTTTTAGAAGCAAATAAAAGGACTAGAATGCTTACTGTTCTGATAAAAAAAAAACAAAAACATTTCGAGTAATATGGGTGGGGGGGTTTTAAGCCACCATCCTGGCATGCCAGGGAGAGAGTGCTAGGGCAGGCAGGGATCCTCTATCAGGCAGACCAGGAGCCCCACCACTGCTGGTAACAGGGGGTTGGCAATTCTGCAGGATGGCTCCGAGGTTAGTCCTTGATTGCTCTTTTCCTGTGTATCTGAGGTTAGATGTGCCCCAGTACATGAAATGGGTTACACGTTTAAGTGGGATTTCAGCTGCATGGATTTAGAAAGCCTTAAGGATCTAGCTGGCTCTTGGTTTTTGATTCAAAGAAGATACAATAAATGTCAAGTCAAGTAATTCAAGTTGGGGAAAAAAACTGTTCAGGATAAAGAACAGAGTTCTTCATGACTGTATATATACTTCACTGAAATAAGCAAGTGAAAGCACTTAACTGCATTAAACTTCACTGTTAAAGGACAAGTCAGCCATTTTCATTTATTAGAAGTCTAAACATAAAATAGTACAATCCCAATGAGCAAAGTAGTTGCATGTTGCTCAAACAAAATAGTTCTGCAAAACTTTCAATTACAGATTTAATTAGTGAATTTAAATGTCAGGCCGAAACTTAACAACCAATTCAAAAAGAGCAAAAGTTTCATTCATCCATTTTTCTCTAAGTTCATGCTTTAGCTTCAATCAGACACCTGCAGACAGAATCTATACTCAGCTCAAGAAGAAACACTGCACATGATTCCTTAAGGTACAAAGGCAAAGTATGCAATGAACATGCTTATAAGCTAAAGTCACAGAATGCAAGACAGCCGCTACACATGATCTACTTTTAAACTGCATCTCACCATCATTGTTTCAGTAAAAACCAAAGTATATAAACTGACATTTAGGTTTTTTTATGACCTGACAAGTCAAAAATGCTAGAATATTCATGCTTTTCAACAAGAAAAAACCCAAATCAAATATTGTGATTATCACAGAATGGCTGAGGTTGGAAGGGACCTCTGAAGGTCATCTGGTCCAATTGCCCTTCTCAACCAGGGCCATCTACAGCTGACTGCCCAGGACTGTATCCAGACAGCTTTTGAATATCTCCGAAGATGGAGACTTCATGACCACCCTGGCCAAGCCATAACAGTGCTCAATTGCTCTCAGTGCAAATGTGTTTTCTGATGGTCAGATATGGAGCCTTTTGTGCTTCAGTTTGTGCCTGCTGCCTCCAGTCCTGACACTGGGCACACTTAAAAGAGCCTGGCGCCATCTATATCCTTTAGGTATTTATACACTTGGATGAGATTGCCCTGAGCCTTCTCTTCCCTTCAGAATTTTATCTTAACAGAAATTGTACAGCAGATGCCATCAAAAATGATGTTATACAACATATGTTGACCTGGCCTACAAAAAGTAGTTAAAATTGTGTTTAAATAATCACAGAATAGTTTGGGTTGGAAGGAACCTTTAAAGGTCATCTGCTGCAATCCCTCTGCAAAAAGCAGAGACATGTTTAACTAGAACAAGTTACTCAGATCCCTGTCTAACCTAACCTTGAACGTTTCCAGGAATGAGCACCTACCACCTCTCTGGGCAACCTGTTCCAGTGTTCCACCACCCTCACAGTGAAGAATTTCTTCTATCCAGTTTGAATCTACCCTCTTTCCATTTAAAACCATTACCATCACAACAGGCCTCGCTAAAACATTTGTCCACATCTTTCGTATAAGCCCCCTTTTGGGTACCGAAAGGCTGCAATAATATCTCCATAGACCTTTCTGTTCTCCAGGATGAACAACCCCAACTCTCTCAGCTTGTCTTCATAGGAAAGGTGCTCCAACCCTCTGACCATTATTGTGGGGGCTCCTCAAGTCCCTTTCAGCAAAGCTGCTCTGAACCCTTTCATCCCTCCACCTGTATTGATACCAGAATTTGCCCTGACCCAGGTGCAGGACCTTATCCTTGGCCTTGTTGAGCCTTGTAAGGTTCATATGGGCCCACTTCATGAGCTTGTCCAGGTCCCTTAGGCCTGTGAGCCACACCACTCAGCTTGGTGTCACCTGCAAACATTTAAAAATCAGACTCCTGTCAAATAAAGTAATCGAAACCAATAAAATTTGTAAAGGCAAAGAAGTTATTGATGGTTAGTTGACATTTCTCCAATACACTACTTAGTTCTTGGACTTTCTGTTTTTTCTTCAGGAAGAACCAAGGAAGAAAGAAGTAAAATGAACACCTAGAGCTGAAGGCTTGTCTATGCATAAACTTGCACTGCTCAAGAAAAACACATGATTTACGGCTATTTTTAGCTAAGCCAGTCAAAAAGCTGCAGGAACACTTAGAAACAAGGTTTACATTGATTCAGTTTAAAATCAATAGACTCAATATAACCGTAAATAAGACAGAAACTAAAGAATTCAAAAATCTATCTGGACACTTTTTAATTAAAATCAGTTTAAAACTAATTCAACCAATTCATCAGCTTTTGTAGCCTGCATATTTAGATAAAGCTGAAGATTCAAGTCACTGCATCAAGGGGATGAAAGAACACAGCAGAAGCTGGAAGAAAACAGCATAAGGCTTGCAAGCCAATTTTTTGCTAAAGGGGGAGTGAAATGGTAAGCAAAATTAATCTGTAAACTCAGTGGAAATTTAAGAACTGAATGGCATTTACTGTTGAAAAACAGACCCTAATATATTGTCTCTTCACAGATAAGAAGAAAATGAACCTTTTTTCTATTCACTATACAAGCGTTCTTTATTTGATATTGAATTCTCAAGAGAACGACCACTCTCTAGGACTGAGACGATGCCAGGAAGAATCCACGGTGGAATGCTCTCTTCAGACTTGCCACAGCAGGACACAGAATGCTATCTGAAATAGTTGGGCACAAAGAAAATTCTGAAAGCAAAATATGACAATTTTTTATTTATTCAACTGACTGAGAAACTGGCATAGTTTTATGAATCAAATACGTTCAGATTCCTGTGTAAACTCAGTAATGGTTTGGGGGTTTGCTTTGTTTTTTTTTTTCTTTCTGGATGTGTTTTGGGTTTGTTTGGGTTGGTTTGGGTTTGGTTTTTTTGTTTGTTTGGTTGGTTGGTTGGTTTGTTTGTTTGGGTTTTTCTTGTTTATTTTAAAACTTGCTTGCAACAAATTCAGCAAAATAGATTGAAAAGCAGTAACAACTACTATGAAGTTTAGTCTTTTCTCTGTTACTTATCACACTGTATTGCTATTTCCAATTCCACTTCTTCATTTCAATCACACAGAGTCAGAAATGATGCTCATTTTGTAGCCCTTTTACACTTCTACAACACATCATTTATCAAATCAAAAATGAAACCAACCAAAAAAAACCCCTTTCATTTATTTTTTCTTAGTAACTCAGTATAAATGGTTGCTAAAATAAGACATCAGTCCCCCTCGTGACAAGGGAAATGTAAGCATATAGGGAAGTACTCGTACAAATAACCCAGCTAGGCTGCTTCTGTAGTTGGACAGTCTCACATCACTGTGGTACTTACTAATCATCTCTGCATGTTTTCTCTTTGAAACATTGTTCTGTTGCTGAGCTATAACAAACAAACCGTGTACGGCTGATTATGCTACTGCACTAACAATTACAACTTGGCCCTTTTCCATTTTGTTTGTTAAAATCTTCATCAGTCATCTGGAAAGCTACTAAGCCACACAGAACCTAAAAATGTTACAAAAATGTATGGAAATGTTTAGGACTGAAAACAATCCATTTAAGAATTTATGTTTCTTAGCCACGGGACTATAATGCAAACTAAATAACACAACACAAAAGAGGTCTCTTACTAGTCAGTAATGAACTGTCCTCATACAAAAGTAATACGTAAACGCCTGAGCCAGGAATTTATGGATGGTCATGGTAACACCCATTCCCTGTATATAAACTCAGGTAAGTTCATTTTATCTTTATTTCTAGAAATCTTAAAAGTAACTATTCTATGATTTTACTGTGCTTTGTGCAAATTTTAGACATATTTACAATATAATCTGTCCAGCAGAGTTACATCAGTTATTAATTTACTCCAAAAATTCCATCAAATCTACCTTCTAAATAAAAAACAACCAACCAAACAGAACCCACTTTGCTGAAACATTAGCAACAAACAAATCACTCAACATAAACCCAGAAGTTTTCATGTGAATAATGAAAAAGCCAGTATGGCAGCACAGAAAAGAACAGCAGTATAATTATGTAGATACAGCTACTGCTGCACTAAAATATGTTAACAGTTCTCAAGGCTAAAAGACCCCTGCAGCTAATAATTTTTAAATAGCACAAGAAAAAAAAAAAGAAAAATCCTCTGGTAGGGCAGCAGGTAGAACAAAGTACATGGATTCTACTCAACAACAAGATTTCAAAAAGAGGAAAAGCTGCACAGCAAAATCTTAATTTTGAAGATTCTAAATTGAAAGCAGGGGGGCAGGGGGTGTCATAAATGAAACAAAGCCAGCCCCAGATCTTGGGACACTCTGGTGGTTCTCTGACATAGGATTACACTGTTGCATACAGATGACCAGCTCCCTTAAAAAACTGCAAAACTACCAGGGATACAAAAAAAAACCCCAATGTACTGATTTATAGGAACATCTGCATGTTTCTGCATTATTTCTCTGGATGCTGGCCTGCTCACAATTCCCCAGATCTAGGGGGGTGGGGGGGAAGACAATTATCCTTAGAATCGATATGAGATCCATGGAGCAACCCTAAGAATTTGCAAAGCATAGTACAAACCTCTCAGATGCATGGTAAGGTCAGGTCATAGTGCTTAAAGAGTCATATGTAAGGTAACTGCTAAAAGCAACCACAGACATAACAGAATTAGGATGTGTTGACAAGAGGAACTCAAGCTTAAAGTATTTCCCCACAGCCCACACTGGGGGAAACCCATTCCCTGTAGTTTTGTAAACACCCAGCATGTTTTGCTACAGCGTCCATCAGTGATATTTATACACAGTGATGATCTCATCCTCTAGCACAGTGAATGAACACCAGAGGAAAAAAAATATTTTGGTTGTGTATTTATCAGCATTTGGGCTCATTCAAATACTACTCGAATAACAATTATCTCTCAGCTGAGCAGAGCATCAGGTTGGCAGACTGTGCTTCACTTCTTCTCAAAGTGACAATTAACCTTGATATCAGTTTGCAAAGTGCTCTATACTGGCAGCAGAATATCATTATCATATAAGTCATAAAGATTCTACTGAAATCGAGATGGCTGTCATCTCTCAGCTATTTGTATTCAGTAAGGAGCAAAGCAGGTTGTTGCAGAACATCTTTAAAATGCATAATCCTACAGCCCATCACATTGTGGGCTTCTGAGGCTGTACTTTTGGCTACCTAAAAATGTATGTCACATATATGCCAAAACACTCACAGTTAATATACTCTATTAATTAAATATCTCTCAGGTATGTTTGTAATGCAGGTGTGCACTATACTTGAATCATAAACTTAAATCTGATTTGTCCTACAGTAATTCCAGACTCAAATGAGCTTTTCAAGTCAATTATGTGATGACTATCAGCCAGTTTCCCATCCCAATGATACTTGTGGTCACCTGATCTCACTCTTCAGAGACTACAGTTTACAAATAAATAAAATATAAAAAAAAAGCCAACCCCCCAAAAAAACTATGATTCAGTTAATGCTGTATCTATATTCAAAATAGTTCTCTTGCATTGAGGCCTAATCACTGTGCTGATGGACTGTTGAGGAACAGACTTGGGCAAACAGTCTCTTGCCCACAACAGCTCATTCAAATGCCATACTATATAGATGCTTCTTCCCTTCTAGGCAGCCCAGATGCAGAGGGAAGGAAAAAAAACCCTGAGTCATCATCTCTAAACATTTCCCACCTTCAAACGTGCAATGACAAGTGACTGCGAAAATGTTTACAGCTATATTTGATATGGCACTTCATTTTGGTAATGTACGCACTGCACGTCAAAGTGTTTTACTGTTCTTGCTGCTACCAACAGGACATTGCTGTGAGTAAGACACGGTAGTGAAGCAAGCCCTCTTGTAGAAATATTTTTATAGACTGACAGGCCTTATTTCATCTGTTTCAGAGCGCAAATGAGACAAACAGCTAATTACAGGGAGGCGTGTTGGGGATTCTCCCCACCACTAGAGCTGGCTACTTCCTCCCAGCCAGACACTGGCAAATCTTACACAAGTACCTCAGGAAAGGGAGAGGCAAGATGAAGAACCTGCTCTCTGTACCACAGGCACAAAGCGACTCCAGAGGATTGTTTTCGGCAGGTAATGTGGCAGATTGTATGCAGGAGATACAAGAAGCTGCGGTTGTGCTTCTGACCCAGCTAGCAGAATCAGTCCTCCAGGATGGGAGAGGTGCTGTGCCAAAAGTGCACACCCACAAAGTAGTATGAATGAGCAATTCAGAGTGGTTTCTATCATGACTGGTGCAGAAAAATGAACTGACTCCAGTATAACATAGGTACAGGCTAATGCTTATCTAGTAATCAAAAGCTGGACACTCTTCCATAATAAATCCAGTCAAGAATGCCATTCTTTTCAAGCTATCCAACAAAATCTGAAATAATGGGAATAATTCATTTTCACGCTAGAGACTCGGTCAAAATTCCTGTGCAACATTCAAGCCCAGTTAACTCCAACCAACAGTTTAACCCCCAACACTTAACAAACCCCATCCAGGGTTACTTTATGTTACTGCAAAAGGAAGCACTGAAATGGTTGTAGGGGTTTTGAATCTAGTTTTGAAAGTAGTCTGATTGCAAGCCCCAAATCTGAAACTGCCCCCTGCAGCCCCATCACACTCTGCAACCCTAGTCAAAATGCCACAGCTATAAGCTTAGCTATCAATTACTTATATCAAGAAATTTGAAACTGCAGGCTAGGCAGATATCTAATTTATCAATCATAAACTCATCCGAAAATTAAATACATTACTCACTTCCATCTTCTATTCATTTTAGAGTGTTATATATATATATATATCCTATTTATGCTACCTAAGATATAAAATAGTGAGTGTACAGCATTTTAAATTCTCTGGATGATACCAATGCTAAAATGACCTCAGAGATGACATCACATAATTATTCTAACAATATTGCATTTATCTCCCCCCTCAAAAAAAATATTGAAAAATAAAGATCTATTTAGCACAGAACTATGAAGTCCTAAATGCTGCCTTCTGACGTGTAAACAGACTAATCATAAATTAGAGTAATAAAACACTTATTTGTCATTTTAGAATTAGAAAAGCCTAAAATATGAAATAAATGCAGTTTGTCGCTAGATGTTTATATGCTCTACCCGTATAATTATAGCTGGTGCAGAAGATACTGCACTGGTGTCATAGAAAGAAAATAATTTGCTTTGCCATTTTTAAAGTTATAATAAGAAGGATAATGATCTCTACTAGATTTATGATCTATATTTTCAGTTGCAGTTACTGTCAATACCTCCCAAACAAAAGTTATATCAAACATCAGCTAATCTTGCAGAAATAAAAAGCCCTTCTCCACAAAGAAACAACCTGTACTAAAAATGAACATTTCCTTGTGACATGTCTACAGACAATCCAGAATAAATGCCTTTAAAAGCTCCAAATTTCACAAAGGCTGTACTAAGTTCAATTTTCATCAAGATAATACCAAATTTTAAGTAAAAAAAACCCCAAACCCCAACAACAAAAAACATCCAAACCAGAAAAAAATGTTTAGTAATTTAAGCTTAAATTGTCAGCTGTGTCAAGTGTTACTGAAAGAGTAACTGCTGTAACTGTGTACTGCTTATTCTTCAAATGTAACTCAATCTCCTAAATTAAGTGCAAACCCTTATATTCCAGTCTTAGCTGCAGATTCACCATCTCGGCCTCCACAATATTTACAACATTAAAAGGCTAAAGTGTCAAGAAAGCATATTATCACTCACCTCCAGCCTTCTCTAGGCACAGTAGGCATCTCAAGTTAATAAATACCACATAAATATGGCTTTTGTACAGAACAGACAGTAATTTATGTATGTAATTACATATTTCTCCCTAAAAAACAGAAACAGTTGGCTCTCTGCTATTTTTGTTAACATTAATCAGAGGAAACTTCAGATTCTGGCATAATTTTGACTATCGTATAAAAGGTAATATTTAAAATACATAATGCCTTACCACACAAACACGAGCTGCCATATGTGAGGCAGCACTAAGCATGGTTTCTATTAAGCCGATACACAGTAACTGGCTTCTTTCCAAGCAACATGGAAGTGTTTAAAAAACCCTGTTTAATCCAATTCCACAGCTTTGAAACAAAAATAAATTGAAGTGCTGCAAGAACTGTTAAAATGAAAAATTAAAGGCATGTAAATAAGTGAAAAAATAAATTGTCAGAGAAAATGAAAACAAAGATTATTTCAAGTAGATAACTTAATTGTAATTAGCAACATTTGGCATGTGTTATGATATGATTCAAAGCTGCAGCCAATTAGATACCCCAAAAAGCTTGTAACAAAGCTGCAAATGTGTAACTAGAGCATAAATAAGTTTTATTGCACACCAAGAAAACAGCATCCAGATCAATTTCATAGTTTGTTTCCGAAACACTGAAAAGCATGCTCTGTTACTAGTTCAGCAGCTTTTAGTCTTCAACTGCAGCTTTTCTGCCAGGAGATTTTAGAAAACAATTTCATTAAATTCAGACTGCTAATTGTAAATTTGTACACATTCTGCAGATACCAGGAATAAAAGATAAATTACAACATTGCCTACGTAACGAAAAGAACACAGCAACAATAAAAAAGCCAAAACAAAAAAACCTCAAAATAATAAAGTGCGTAAGTTAACAGCTGTTAAAAAGCTGCAGAGTTGTGGGATTGGAACAGAGAAGGATTGATTTCTTTTTTTAAATAGATTTCCAAGGAAGGAGGAAAACACTGCTTTTTCTTTTGAAGGAAAAATTGGTACACAAGGGCATTCAGGAAATAACATGAATTTGTCAGATGCTTTTAAAAAGTTTTCTTAAAAAGGAAATGATTTTTAAGTATTACACGGAAGATCAGAGTTCAAATTCTGATCAGATGTGGATGTACTTAAGACAACAGCATTAGGCATGTCTGAGATTGCACCATTTATTTAAGGAAACAAATACTTCATTATCAGTAATTCTGTCAGTCCCAACCAACAGACAAAGTACCTTCCATTTCCCCCATTTACTCAATAATGAGCAATTTACTAAAGGGTAATGAGTCACTAATAAAAGCATGTTTCTTACATGATTATCATGAAATGGCAGCGACTGTCTGTTCAGTGCAGTAGTACCTACTACAGTCACACTTTCAAATAACTCTGCTTTATCAAATTTCTTTAAAGAAATTGATCCTTATGTAGTTGTTACACATTAGTATACATTTAGAAAAAAAAGAAATTCAGGAAAGAACCATAAATAAATAAATTTATAAGCAATGCATTTAGATATTTATTTTTAAACTCTCCTAACACTGATGGAAAGTCTCAGCCAATATGGTTTTGTTTCCCTTGCTGGCAAGCAATCCCTGCTTCTTTAACACACTTTTAGGGGTGGAGGGGTGAGGGTGTGGTGGATGGGTGTTGGTGTTTTATTAGGATTGTATTGAGGAATTACAAAAACACGCATATATAGTATCAGTTTTACGTTACAAAGCAAATTTATGCTCTTACAGGTTAAAAAAACCCCCATCACCAATTTTCTTTAGCTATGTAGGAGAGGGCAAAAGACATGTATATGGAAGGTGGCCTGAAAAATTCTGGAGCTGAAAGCACCTTGTACTTCGGAGGAGACTGTCTTACAAAGACCAGCTGCAACTCAATATGAAACCACTGGAAGAAAATGTCTCTCTTCAGAATTCCCCACACTAAAAGCATCAAAGAGTTTAATTTTCCCCTTGTTCCAATCCTCCACTCCACCTTCCCCACACTTGCCACTTAAACTGGAGCTTTATTAACGTTGCACACTAAGCACACCGCAAATACCCTTTCATGTCCATCACAGGCCCCTTTTCAGGCACTTTTCTGCTCTTTCCTGCTTCAACAAAGGGGCAGATGATCATTGCAACCCCTCCTTATGCCCCAGCCTCCACACATTTCCCTGCTTCAGCTGTCCCATGGGATGCTCTCCAGCACCCCTCGACCGTCCAAATCTGCAGTCACACAGCACTCGCTGAAGTACTCTTGTTCTTCTCTAATATTAGTTTCTCTTTTCTTCTCCTCCTGGGAGAGAAGTTATCGTCATTCAAAAACTGGGAGAACTGGCAGAAATCACATGGAGGTATTGTTATGCTGGGAGGTATTAATGGGTGTTGTCAGCCAGTTCCTTACTTCATCATCATCCAGTGAAATTGCCGGCCCTGGCAAGCAGCCAGCAGCAGGCTTTTTTTTTTTTTTTTTTCTTTTTCCCCTGCCATCTTCATGAAAATTCCCAAGGTTTCTAGCCACCGATGCCCACAATACATTCTGAAGCTTCTGAGTGCTGCATCTAATCAATCCTGGTATCAGACCACAACCACAAGCAGAAAAGAAATCAAGTAGATACTCAGAATTCAGTTTATTCAGTTTATTCAATGAAAAAAAAAAAAAGCAAGCTCAGTGCTGTCTAATATTTCTTCATATCAAACATACATTTTCAAAGGTATCAGATCACTAAAGAAACATCAGCTACATTTTACATAGTCTTCCAAGTACACTCCATCTTGATACATGGAAGACCCGTGAAAAGAAACATCTGTGCATTATTTTTCAGAAACAGATGCTTTGTGAACAACATGACATTGAAAGGTCTAGAGTCACTTTTACAGTGAAAATAAACAGATATTTTTTAAAAATGGTTTAGTTCAGTTACATGCTTAAAGCACAAGTGACACTGTCCTGCACAGTCTTAAAAGAAAATAGCTAAAGGAATTTAAAAATCTGATATTAAAAAGTAACCTGACACTTTTCATCTGAGGTACTAAATTTAAAAAACCCACCAGTTATAAAAAAAAGCAAACTAACTCAAGTGATAAAATATCGTATAGTTGCTATTATAAAATACAATCCCAGCGCGATCGTTAACTTGCATGTTCTCGGGACATGTTTCCTGCTGCTTTTGAAGCAGAAAGAGACTAAGAGTTAAAAAATAAAGTGGTTGCAATGAACACTCAGATATATTTTACAGTCATTCTTATCCTCAAATGAATGTTGATACATCAGATTTAAACCCAACGGGATTCTGCACTTTAAGATCAACCACTTTTATGCGTATCTTTCTGATTAAGTTTTGCTATTTGCTGCAAATTCTGAAGAGGCCTAGCCATTGCAAAGTCATACACAGCGCTCTGTGGCACATTTTCTCTAGAAGGTTAGAGCAGACTAGCAGCAGATCAAAGGATGCCTATACGGGCAGAAGGCAAAACTCCACGGGTAACGTATGGAACGGGAAGAGGGCCCAGAATCATACCAAGGAGGCTGGAAACGTTTGGGAGGAAAAAACGTTCAAAGAAAGCATTTTGTATTCTGGTTTTGATCCCGCTCGCACATTAGCATCACATACATCGCACTCATGTGCCTATGGCAACAGACTGATGCATCCCTAACTCAAACAATCAAAATCACTGATCTCAGCTCCTTTAAAAATAAAAATATAAGCTGCTAGATTTTGGGGGCTTTTTTCCACTTGAATTTTGTGCCTAGGTCCTTCTTCAGTGAAATCCCTATCACAAGAAATAGGATTAAGTCTTTCTTTAGCCAGAGGAGCCACTATACTCCCATATTCCTTCTAAGTGATATGACAACCATGAGTATGGTGCCAATCACCCTTTGTGCTTCCGGAGTTTTATGAAGGAACCAGCAAAAAAAGACACGCTATTTTGTGCTTATGCTGCCCTAAAGTTTCTTCTTTGGTTACAGAGAAGCACCTCACTTAAGCAGCCTGTGCGTTCTGCACAAGAGTAAGAACTCAAGAGGCATTTAAAGGTAGTGAAACAGGTAACGTACACTACCTGAGAGGATGCAGCGTTACTGAGCAAGCGCTTAATGCTGCTAAAATCATTACGTAGACTCTGTGCAAGCTAAAAGAGACTAACCAAAAGAGAAGCAAATTTAGGGTAAGCAAATTGCATTAAAAACAGAATCCTTGCAGCACCCAAAATTAATCAGTTTTGCATTTTGCATTTGGAGAAGACATTACTCCATCTCCAAATATTTTCACATTTATTCAAATATTTTAAGGAAATATATATAACCAAGATTGCTCAACCACCCACCACCCCCAAATCAAACGGAAGTTGTGAGCATACGATTTAAAAACCTGTAAAGCACCTCTTTGCTCATGCTGGAAAGCTGTGAGTGTCCCAGGTGCGCGCATGTGTGTGTGTGTGCGCGCACAGGGAAGAGGGAAAAGACTTCCTTAACAAGTTCCTCACGCCAAGAAGGAAGGAAGGAGACTGAAGTAGGCCCAGCAACATGATAAATACCTGTTGTACCTAGGTCCCTAGGCTGCTCTAGGTCCCTAACCAATACGCTCTCTGCATCGCAGAGCAAGGGTGACAATATTCTCCCTCCCAGTCTTCCCATCAAATTATGCTAACATTTGATTTTTGCTCCTGACACTCAGACCATCTCTTTATGTTTAAAACAGCACTAGGCAAGAGTTTAAGAAAAATGGCCACAAAAGCGGTAACTTCAGTTGATGGAATTCACATAATGCCTTAGAGCTGTAAAGGTCACAGCCCCACCGTTCCAGCAAAAACCAAGACAGGGGAACACTGGACTCCATCCAGCCATTAGCAGCGCAAGAGACATCCATGAGGCACACTGACCTCTCTCTTTCCAAGCCAGGCTGAATTATGTGCCATTCCACTTGGCTCTTCTCTACATCACCTCCCCCACCCTCCAAAATGTAGTTTAAGTATTTTCAGTGTGATTAGTTTTCATAAGCAAAAAAAAATAATAAAAAATCAGATGTGTTGGCTGTTTCTCGATTTTGCAGAAAGTATAGCAAGCAAGGAATTAATGCAATGATTCCAAACTAGTACAGGAGATAAGACTACATCTGGGGTTTTCAATTGATCATTTTGCAATGGGAACCAGTCCATTTGCCCACTAAGCTGCACAGTCCTTTATATTTCTGAGCCTCGAGCATGATGAACATACGGGAAGAAGTAAAATGCATATACATAAAAGAAATTTCAGTAAATACACAGAAAAGAGAAGAATGGTGACAAACATGCTAGAGAACATCAAAGGAAAACACAAAGAGGAAGATAGGGAACAACAGTGACTTAATAGGAAAATTTTGAGCAGTTGCTCCAAATGGTGTCCACAGAGAGCTGCTATTCGCTTTGTCCTGGCTCTCCTTGTTTCCAGCTGCTAAGTTCACATTGAAAGAAGCTAAAAATACATTAAATACTTTCCCAATACTATTTTCCCATGTAAGCAATTGGTGTAAGTTGCCACAGAGATGTTGTTCTCTTGCCAGTGAGAAGGGAAATAGTATACAACGCTGACAAAAGAAGTTGCATTCTATGCAATCTATTGTCTTGCACGAGATGCAGCCCAAAATATGGGAAAGTTTGAAAAGGCATTATTTTAGCTACAAGAATTCCCAACTATTTCCCTCTTCCAGCAAGGCAATATAGGAAAATTATACTTAAAGAGGAGAGTTTTATCGCCTATGAGAAAAGGTATATTCTGTACCACTCAGAGGCATAATACGTGGAACATTTCTAGCAATCAAGCTGTGGTATTTCAATGAGGAAGAAAGAAAAAAGAAGAGCGACAAGCGTCTACAATTTAGGTACACTGTCTCCTGACAAACGAAAATTTCACAATGCTGCAGATTCAAAATACAAATGTACCTGCTTAGCATTCAGGACTCTGACAGTAAATTCAGCTCTATACAAAAGTGAAGTTGGGAGGGGGAAGGAAGGGACACAACACATACCAAACCCCATCCAGTTCTTTCTGTTAAATGTGAAGTACAACAGGTTTTTTTATGGCATGCCTTCCTCCAAAAATAGCAATCATTACACTGCTCAACTCCCACGCATCCCCCGGCTTAACTTTATGACACTTAAAACATTACACACTCTCAGTCCTAAGGAATGATCCAAAATTTGGGGAGTCAACAGAACTTTCCATTGCCCAGAATATGAAATCCAACAATACTTAGGGAGGCAGGCGACTCCAATTTCTTATAACGTTAAATCTTCTCTTAAAGCCAAATGCAACAGATTTTTTGAACTCTGAAATCCACAGCTTACCTCAGTTTTGGAAAGATGCTGCAAGTCGCAGCAGCAGTAATCTGCCAATTACAAGGCACATGTGTGAGCAAGACTTTTTTTGTCATCCAGACAAACAAGAAGATTATACAGCCTGTTCTCTTTGTGAGGATGAGGCAAGGGAAGCGTTTAGATTGCAGCTGCTGCAGAAGTGGAAGCTGCAACTCCCTTGGAGCTTGTACCAACTCTGTAGCCTAGCGTGCCATTACAGGACGCTACTGTACTAGAGAAACTGTTCCATTTGGGGTTTCTCCTGAATGAGACAAACCTGAAGCTTTGGCCTGCTGTAGTTAACGGAAAGTCTTGCAACATCTTACAATATTCCACCCCAGTTCCAATTCAGCTCCATATCCTGCCAATCAGATGTTCCTAAGTAACTACTTAGAGGGTATTATTGAATCACACTGCTTTCCTTCACGTCTTCTGTGACATTTAGTTTTGAGATTCATCACAGTCCTATTGCCCAATCATGACTTTATTTTTTATATAAAAGAGGACACAAAGCGAAGATAAGCTGGAATCACAACCATTTCAAGTTGCCTACATCTGTAAGGAACTTATCTTTAAGAAATATGCTTTCTTAATAGAAAAATCTAACACCTGTTATAACAATGATGTAAATTTCACTAACACCAAGAAAGGACACATAAACACGTCAGCATAAAACATACTGTACTATAGTTTTGCTTTCTTCATTATGCTGAAGAATCATGTCTGGCTGATGTATTTGTTTTGTAATGTTTAACTATAATTGAAAATAGATGAAGATCAAATGAAAACACTGTTTAGACTATGTCAACAGAGCATAAAACTAAATGAAGTGATTCCGTATTGACTATAAAAATATATTTGCTAATAGTAAAGCTACTAATGGTTATCTATCAAGATCACAACATGAAATAATTCTGCATCTTAAAGAACTGTGCTAAAGCACCAGACACACAAAGCTAGATATCATTTTTTGATTTTGCAAAACATCATCCTGCAGTGCACATTTATGCTATTTTATCATTAGTATAAATAATTTAAAAACAAACAAAAAACAACCCAAAACAAAGCAGGAAATCTCCAGCTCACTATTGTTTGCTTGTTTTTAGAACTGCAAGTCACCAATGAGCCTTCCACTAGGACAGTTGATACCCACTTTACACTTGCCAGCCAAAGAAAATCAAATAACAGTATCTTGTAGAACGAAACAACTGCTATGTTACAAAGGGAAGGACTCAGAAAACTAGAACGAATGACACCAATGTAAAAACCATAAGCCTTTTAAACTCAGTTCAAAGACTTAGGCATTCCTCTACAACAGACTGAAGTTTTATATTCAACTCAGCAAATCAATTCACTAATAGGCATCAGTCATCAACACCTAAGTAAAGATCTGCCATTTGAAACAGCTTTGATGTGATTGAAGACTCACACACAGTCGTAAGTATGACAGAACAGCTTAGCTATTAAGGTGTTTTATCTAGCAAAGAACTGTTCATCCTAATTGACTGAAATACTCTTTGAACACTATTATTGCATGGCTACTTCACCACACAGTGCTTTAGTATGTAGCCACTTGACTTATATCACGAGATCCAGCACAACCACATCAAATCTTGTTAGAATATTTTCTCACACACACTTTTGTCAAGAGACCAAAACAATAAAGCTGACTGTCATTTTTACTACCAGTTGCTTAGTTAATTCGATACTGAAACGTACTGGGATTCATTATAAAAGCTGCATGCAATCAGCCATTTCTATCAATCTCTCTTTTTACTGCACTAATAGAATGAATCCTACTAACCACATCAGTTGAAACGGGTTGGCAGGATTGGATGGAAGCTCTTCCTCCACACTGAGCCCAACCTCTCAGCACCAGGGCTGCGGTGCCAGGGGCTCCTTTAAGCAGCGCTGCGCAGCCCTGGCCCAGCTCCAACACTGCCCATATGTCAAGCTGACAGATAAGAAGCCGGAGACAGCCATCTGAAAACAACTGTAGACCGCCCCGGCCACCAGGCAGCCTGGGTTTCTAGGCCTACCTCATTACTCATTTCAAAGCCAGTTTTGAACACACCAAAAGTAAACATACCTGACTTTAACAAAAAAACCCAAAACAACACACAAAACACAAGCACAAAGTCATTATTAGAAAGGCTACGCAACAATATTCTCTGTTCCAGGAAGTTTCCACTGAGTATCGTAATTGATCACCAGAAACACAGTCGGAAGATTAATAACAGTCTGTGCCTATAACATTATTCCTTCTCCATTATCATATTCACAGTGTGTTAACTATTTGCAAGAAAAAGGAATTCAAATGTACCAGCAACTGTCACCAAGATTACATTTTACAGAATCAAACAAAATGCTATTGATTTAATACCTCAAATGAAGGCTGACTTGATTTTTACCCTCTCTCCACTCACACATCATGGAGTTCAGTTTTTACCATTATTTTGTTACCAGGAAGTATATCATATCAATCCCTTGTAAGTAGGCAAACACTATCTATCAGTTTTTATTCCAAAATTAATAAGTAATCAGCACAAAGGAATAGCTAAAATTTACTCCAGCCCCCTATGCAACTTCCATAATTCCACATAGTCCGTTTCCATATTCCAAATTAATAAAATCCAGGTGCACTTACCTACAGTTTGGAGGAGGGTCTAATGTAATTTCTGCAAGTTCTTTCTGAATTCTGAAGGGAAAAAAAAAATATTATCAGGATTTTTTTGTAATGTATTTCTTTCAACTCTATGAACATTGCTATAGCAATCAATAATAAAATACTATAACAAAAAATTCTTATAATTTCTGATGGTAAGCTGATGCCATAACATTTCATGAAACTGCTCAAGTAAACATTGAACTAAATATAACATCCTTTCTGAAAAACAAGCCTCCAATCTGGGACAGGTTATGCCATGAGCAACCAGCTAGAAAATCCCACGTTTTCTATGAGTCTGGGCTCTCAGTGCATTTGCTCACACAGTGATGAAATGTCTCATACACCCTCCTTTTCTATTTCCCCTCTGCCTATGTGCCTATGTGCTGTTTTTTCACAGTAGCTGGTATGGGGCTATGTTTTGTATTTGTGCTGGAAACAGTGTTGATAATGCAGATGGTTTTTGTTATTTCTGAGCAGCACTCATGCAGCCAAAGCCTTTTCTCCTCCTCACACCACCCCACCAGTAAGTAGGCTGGGGATGCAGAAGAAGTTGGAAGGGACACAGCTGGGACAGCTGAGCCCAAATGACCACCAGGATGTTCCATACCATGCGACATCATGCTCAGTAGAAAGCCAGGGAAGAAGAAGGAAGGGGAAACATTCAGTTATGGCATTCGTCTTCCCAAGTAACCATGACGTGTGATGGAGCCCTGCTTTCCTGGGTGAACCCCTCTCTGACAATGGGAAATGGTGAAGGAATGCCTCATTTCACTTTGCTTCTCTTTTACCTATTAAGTTGTCTTTATCTCAACCCATGGATTTTTTTTCTCACTTTTGCTCTCCTAATTTTCTCCATCACTTCTGCAAGGGGTGAGTGGCTGTGTGGTGGGTAGTTGCCAGGTGGGGTTAAATCACAAAAGCCTCATAGACTATGCTCCCCAGAATATTTTCTTTATGTATCCTGTACTGGCAGCACAAAAACCCCAACTTGTTGTCTCTCATCCTCCTGGAAAAAGCTAATCCCTGTCTCCTCTGTAACTTCCTCCTAGGATCTTGGGGGGCTGCTATCAGCTCCCTCCAAAGTCTATCCTCAAAAGGGAAGCAATCTGGCTCCCTGGCCAGGCTGGGGACCCGCTACTGCACCTGCTCCAGTGCAGGTTTTCTTTGTAGCGGGGGCCCAGAAAGCAGGTACATGTTATTCCATATGTAGTCTAATGAGAGCCAAGTCAAGGGAGATGGATCACTCCACCGACTGACTACACTCAGTCAGCTTTCGTTGCTGCCTCATGTTGAGTTTGCTCTCTGCCAGGAGCTCCACATCCTTCTCAGAGCTGCTCCCCAGTCTGTATTGTTATGGCAGGTTACTCCTTCCCACACACATGATGTTACATCTCTCTTTGTTGAACGTCAGGAGCTCCCTGTCAACCCTCTCCTGCAGCCTACCAAGGTCTCCCTGAGCAGTAGCCCTGTCCCTGTGCATACCAACTGCTCCCCCCCAGCTTGCTGTCATCTGCAACTTGAGCACGTGCCCTGCTCTACCCTCCAGGTGACCGATGAAGATATGGAGCTGGGCAGGTGCAGTACAGATCCCAGGCGTCGTTACAGGCATCCTGCTCAAGGTCTTCTTCCAGGCAGAACAATTTTGTTTTTAAGGATTTCTGGATATTCCCAGGCTGATGGTCCCATGCCAAGCACTTCAACCCCTGATCTATGCACATCTGGCAATACGAGCTGTTTGCTGTTATACCGGTGTCTGCATGAGAATCTGTATGTCTCCCTCTCAAGAAATTTAAACATGCAGAGTAGGAGTTTACAGAGTTCCCAAAGGAACTTTTAGGAGTTCACAGTTCCCAAAGACTTGCCAGAATATCATGCCATAAGCAAGACTGCAAGAGCCTATAAACTACACCCAAGGCTTTTCTATAGGCTACTTCAGCACAAAGACACAAGGAAATAAAAGAAAAATAATTCAATGTACCCTCAGTATTTTCTTCTTCACAGGATTTCACGTAACGGAGCAGACTGCTATTACTGTTATTCCCTACACTAAGAAATAAAAGCTACATGATAATACCACTCAAATTCCTGAGATATGTGCTCAAGCCACAACCCAAAAGCTCAGGCTTGACCTGAAGTACACACATATGTTGTTAAAAATGACTGCCACCCATTTTGCACACAGGCAAAGAAAATGGTTTATCAAAATAAACATTCAGTTACATTGGAATATATAACAAAAATGAGCAGTTTAATTCTCTATATGTAAAGATCAAAACACAATCTTGCATGCTAAGGAGTCTCACAGCCACTATCAGAATTCCCCTTATGCCACTATGAGATGATTTTATGGCTATAATGAATAAATGAACCAAAGGAAGTAGAGAAATTCCAATCCTTTATGAGTTACATTGTGAAATAATTAGGACAAATGTGGGCAAGATTTGTAGGTAGAGGCAATAAACATTTATCAGACAGCCAACATCATCAAAAGGGTAAACACATTCTTTCAAGTGCTTTTCTTCTAACCTCTATGCACTCCAACCTAACATACTCACACACTAGTTACTCCTGTAGAGGGGGAGAAACTCAATGTTTATTTGCTTTTTTTTAGTCATTGAAATATTTACATCTCCAGTACACAGAATTTCCCCAATAAATATCATACCTTTCTTGTAAAAATACATGCACAGGCTGCCTAATCAATATTTGTAGCAAGTCATCGTAGTAACAATGAAAATCCACCGCATTTTTTAAAAGGGAAAAATCTGATAGTGAAGTCTAAACACCACAAATATGTTGCTTTTAAAAAATTACTGCATTTAAACAATGCTAACAGTTCATACCTTTTTTGAAGGGAGATCTTACAAGTATGGGAGAGGCTTAAAATATTTCTTCTGAATATGACAATTTTCTTCTGTGCTTTTGAAACATATACTATCACAAATTCAAATCATGGAAAACCTAGGTAGCATGGAATATTCAATTTCCCATTTTATTGGTTGTTTTGCTTTTTCTACCATTTGGGAAGTTACAGAATTATGGTGTTGAACTTCTGCAGAGTCAGGAATTATTCCTTTGTTTTACAAATATTAGTAAGAGCAGTTAATATTTCATTGCATTTACAATTAGTCTGAGACATCAAGAGTGGATTGAAAAGCGCAGCTTAAGTCCTAGACCACAAACCTTCTATTCTTCCTCCTAAATCCTAGCCCATGACCCTTCCATTCTGAAAACAAAAGGGTAGAGCTCTCTCCTTTTCTCCTTCTATTCTAGTTCAACCCAAAATTTATACCTTCCAATGCCAAGAACACTAATATGGTCTTTTCTCAAGTTTTTTCTGTGATTGAGCAAACAAGAACAAAATATCTTTCTGCTTCAAGTGATAAAAATTCATCAGATTGTACTTTCTATTTGTGTTCAAAAGTGCCAATTGTTTTTGCAAGCATCTAAGATAAAGAGATGCTTCATTCGTGATTATTTTTATACAAACGAGATACAACATATCAATATAATACTGTCCAGCAATTGCTCTGCAGGAAGTTGTCTGTGTTTATTCTCCTACTCTGTAGCATCCCAACCTAAAATTAATATATACCTTATTACACCCCTTTTGTTGCAACCTTAATTTACCTTGCATTCATGCTGAGAGCACATCATAAACAGTTTCTGTGGAGCAGCTGACACGCAATAGCTTGTTCACATGTCACAGCATTCAAAGGTACAATTAAATCATCAGACAACATCCCAGAGAGCTTTACACTGATAGAGACCTCCAGTGTGCAAGCTGGCCTTTGTCTGCACAAGTTATTCCACTGCTCTGGCACTTGTTTCACATCTCCATTGAGTTGCCCTCAGAATCTGGCATAGGAGAGGATGTGCCTCATTTCCCTCACTGACCACAGAGGGTTCACCACAAGAATATGTGGCCTCTGGCACCAGAACATTTTTTGCAGGGTCTTTTCTGGCACCTCTTTCTCTGGAACTCCTGCCTCACCAGTTATGCTTTGCTATGTCGGACAGGAAAACAGACTCTAAAATAAAATCATTATATACATCTGCTTTATATTTAAACTAATGACATACTGGTTCACCATATATTGGGGAGCGAGGTGACAGCAGGGGGAGAAGTCCCTGCTGGTAATCAAAGCCCTGGGCTATAGACACAGGACACTTAATTCGCTATGTCAGATCAGATACTCTTTGTTTGGTCTTAAAGAAGTCATTTGACCCCTCTTCTCTCATATATATAAGTACACACACACAAATATTTTCCCCCTCCATTTTACCAACAGAAAAGAACAAACATAGTTGCCTTCCAGTAATAGTGCAAAGGTTAATCTCCCTCTAAATTCAGAAGCATGAAAGTACATTGTGGATTTCAAATATTATTAATTCTCACAGACACATATTTACTACTGTTC
>VZTM01008042.1:5534-17964 GCA_013400555.1 Jacana jacana
TGGAATTCTATGCAACAGCATTGGCTATATTGTGCTGTGATATCTTGTAATAAGGCCAACTGGGGAATGTTTTTCAACAGCATCTCACCCTCCCTCCCCTGAAGCTCTCTCATGCATCAGTCTCCTGAGTTTTAAGCCGGAAATTAGGTTGGAAGAGCAGTAAGTCTGAGATATAATCACTTTAGTATCATAAACATACCCATACTGTGTTCTCTCTGTGTGAAAATAAAAATCACTCCTCCTGCTTAGCCTCCCCCCAGTTTTTACATGCAGTCTAATGATATCTGAGAGACAAAACCCCTTTGTTTTCTATTGGCAAGATTTCTTACCCCCTGCAGGTGAATCTGTCTTCCCTAGAGCCATCAGAAGTGGTCTTGAAAATCTCCCATCTTCAGACCTGCTTTTGGTGACCTATTCTTGCAATCCTTCACATCCTCAAGATGCTTGTCCCCAGTGTCAGGCAGTATGCTATTGATACATCCAGAGTGTTAATGTGTTATTCATATTTCTCTGAGTTCATCAGTGTCTCAGCTTGTTATTCTCGCTGTTCCCCAGAATAATAGAGCTTAGTGAGGCAATTTGTGCTTAGCTTCTGCAGCGTGTGCAAGTAACATATTCTATTCAAAAATATTACAGAAAAAATAGCAACTATGTCTAATCACCTTTCCTCCAGAGGTTTAAAGCACAATAACATTCTCTCTAACTGCACTCACTTAACTGCTTTTTAAATAATACTTTCTACTGTAGAATTGCTCAGAAGCTCCCTTCAAAGAGGCTCTTTTCCCTCCTCACTTTGGCTCTAGCTCTTAATGGAGACTCACTTGTGATCGTGTCTCACCAGTGTAAATAAGGAATAAGGCCTCCAATGTCAGCATAACCACAATGAAGTAAGAAAGAAGAGTCAAACCCTTGGCATCATGTAATACTGAAAGTGCTTTTATCTACATCTTGCATCATAGTGATGCCTGCTTATACGCTGACATAGCTTTGCCCTAGATTGACTTTCCACAGACAAGACAGGAAATTTCCATGCCAATATAATCTACACTATAAATTTAACCTTATGTTGAGAACTGATTTGAAGTATTAAAGGATTATAATAAGGTATATTCTAGGGCAAGATCCTACAGCACAACCCAAATCAAAGGCTCCAATTTTGTCAGATTTCAGTGCACAGGAGAAATGGAATATTTTCCTGCTATATTGTCTTTTCAGTACAGTGTGCAGACCCGCATTCATCCTCTCATGCATGCATGAGATCCAGTTTCACGAGGCATGAACAGAATAACAAATTAGATATTCTAAGTTCTTCAGCCTCCATCTTTTGCTTGGTAGCATCTCAGGTACCAAAAATGTGTATCAAAACGTATAATTTAGAAATGCTTTCATCTAAGACTTTCTGTAACAGGGAAAGAGGGTATATTCAAAACAACATAACTGATAGATATCTGTCTGTGTTATCCATGATACACAGATATTTCAGGTTCTTCTATCTACTCCTTATGAAAATATAATACAAATTATTCTTATTTTAATTTGAGAGCATTGAGAGAAAAATGCACTGAATTCAGAAGGAAAAAAAAAGTTGAAGTTAACATTTCCATTCAAAGTATTTAAGAATATGTCTGGTAAACTTAACTACTAAAACCATGCTAAGCTTGTTTTATCTCTTAGTTAATGCAATTATTCCCTGTTTATATTGCTTTAGTGTAAAGAGTAACATGGATTTATGAGTTAATTTTTCTCAAATTCTCACAAATCGTACTCAGAATACCAGCAGAGAGGCACTACACACAGTACATAGATGATGCATCAACTTTGCAGCTACTGCTTTTTGGCATCATTCAGGGTCCAAGAAAGCACTATGGTTTGGCATCTCTCTGCCAGTCTCCAAATCATTAAGCTATCTGATGAACATAGGCAGATTCGATTTTTGTGGTCTTGGTTAACAATCGTGCATCTTTCAATGCCATACTACAACCCTGTGCAGGTCTACAGACTTGGGGAAGAGTGGCTGGAGTGCCAGTGGCCTGGCAGAAAAGAACCCGGGGGTGTTGACTGACAGCCAGTTGAACATGACAGCCAGCAGTGTGCCTACGCAGCCAAGAAGGCCAACAGCATCCTGGCCTGTATTATGAAAAGCATAGTCAGTAGGACTTGGGAGGTGATCATGCCTCTGTACCCAGCACTGCTGAGGCCCCACCTCAAGTACTGTTTCCAGTTTTGGGCCACTTACCACAAAAAAAGTCATTGAGGTGCTGGAGCAGGTCCAGAGAAGGACAATGGAGCTGGTGAGAGGTCTGGAGAGTAAGCCTTATATGGAGAGGCTGAGGGAGTTGGGGACATTCAGCCTGGAGAAAAGGAGGCTGAGGGGAGACCTTATCACTCCCTACACTGGAGGTTGGTCTATTCTCCTAAGTTACAGGTGATAGGACAAGAGAAAATGGACTCAGGTTGCATCACAGAGGTTCAGATTGGATTTTAGCAAAAAATTTTACACTGAAATGGTTTTCAAGCATTGGAATGGGTTGCCCAGGGAAATGCTCGAGTCACCACCCATGGAAGTTTTAAAAAGATGGGTTGGCATAGTGCTTAGTGACATGGTTTAGTGGTGGGTTTGTTTTTTGTGTCTTTTGTTTTGTTTTGTTTTGTTCTGTTTTGTTTTGTTTTTAATCAGAGTTAGGTTGATGGTTGGACTATATTATCTTAAAGGTCCCTTCTAACCTAGGCAATTTTATGATTCAATTTAGATTGCTTAATAGGAAGCATGTTTTTTGCAAAATGAAGTAGCTGATATATTTCCTTGTACCCTTATATGTTATAGTGTTATGAGTTGTGGTATCTGTGAGATCATTTTCACTCAGGAACCATCTAGCACGCCCCGGACATGCAATAATCACAGAATATGCGTTTGTTTTACAATAATAGGCTGGTTTGCACTATAAAGGTCTTTTCAGATTAATTCTTCTGTACATGAGCCTTGATCAAAATTTTCATAAAATTAGTCTGACTTAAATGTTATACTCAGATTTCCTCATGCTCCTGCTGACTTCATGAGGCTGAGGAAGCTTTTTCAGGTTTGCAGGTGCTAACCTTAACCTATGTTTAAAGTATGCATGAGAGACGAAATGAATGCTACAGAGGTGAAGTGTTAACATTAGAAAGTAAACCAAAGAAGTAAAATCAGGATTGAGTGAGTTCTTCCAGTCTAGTGATCAGAAATTATTACTTTCTTGCATTATTGATTATGGCAACATATGTAGGATTTGATAGCAATGAAATAGATGTGTTCATGTGGACAGACTAAAATCCAGCAGCAACATCTTCTTCCAGAACGATATATCTAGACTTTGAAGAGTCATTAAAAAAAAAAGGTAAAATGTCTTATTGAAGTGATTTTCCCATTGTATGATGAAGAACAGATAGAATCACATGACAAAGAAAAGAAAGAAATATGAGTTTCAACAAAAATAAGAACTTATTTGTTATGCCATGATAAGGGCAACAAAGCTGGTGAAAGGGCTGGAATGCATGTTCTCTGAGGAGCAGCTGAAGACTCTGGATTTGTTTGGTTTTGGAGAGAAGGAGGCTGAGGGAATCTCATTGCTTCTCATTCCCCAGAGCCTTCTCCTCCCCAGGCTGAACAACCCCAAATCTCTCAGTCTGGCTTCACAGGAGAGGTTCTCCAGCCCTCTGATCATCTTCATGGCCCTCTGCTGGACCAATTCCAACAAGTCCCTGTCCTTCCAATTTTGAGAACACAGAGCTGGACACAGTACTCCAGGTGTGGTCTCATGAGTCCAGAGTAGAGGGGCAGAATCATCTCCTGCAACCTGCTGGCCATGGTTCTTTTGATGCAGCCCAGGATGTGGTTGGCTTTCTGTGTTTCAAGCACACACTGCTGGCTCATGTCAAGCTTCTCATCCACAAGTGCTCTGAAGTCTTTGGGGCTGTTCTTTAACCCTTCTCTGCCCAACCTGTATTTGTGCTTGGTATTGCTACATCCCAGGTGCAGGACTCTGCACTTGGCTTGGTTGACTTTCATGAAATTTGCATAGGCCCACCTCTCAAGCCTGTCCAGGTCCCTGTGGATGATAGCCCTTCCCTGCAATATGTCAACCATGCCACACAGCTTGATGTTGTTAGCAATCTTGCTGAGCATGCACTCAATCTGTCCATGATACCAAAACATATAGTAAAGAGCACTCATACCAGTACCAATCCCTGAGGAACACCACTCATCACTGTCTTCCACTTGGACATTGAGCCATTTACCTCAACTGTTTGAGTGTGGCCACCCAGACAGTTCCTTATCCACTGAGTGGTCCAATTATACCCCAAAACATGAATCATAACCTATAAGACTTTTGACACTGGCTTGTAAGAGAGGGAAAAAAAAAAAAGAATATAAAGTACAGTGATACTTTAATTATGAAATCAGTTTTCCCATACGCGCTGCAGTTTTCAAAGCACAATTCAAGATTTCCAGTTTGTGTACTATGATTTGCTTTTTTCTGATTAACAAAAATGTTTTCTCTTTATTTTTATTCTGGCAAAAATCCTACATTTTTTGTTTATTGTTGTTTTATGCCAGCCATTGTGTTTGTCTTTATGAGATGTATGATTTAAAAGAAAAGAAAAGCTACATTGCTATAATCATAGAAGTCTAAAAAATTCAATAAGAAGATAATTACAATAATAAAAGCTCTTTCATATTCAATGAGTTACAATGGGTAGGGCAATCATTGTTTCTGGAAAAACAAGGGTGTCTTTTTTTCCCTTTCAGATGAGTAATATAGTTTGGAAAGGTTGTACTATCTATCTTTATTCAAGTCACAGGATGAGAGTGAATTCAGTTTAACATAATTGACAGGCTTCCTAAGAAAAGAAAGAAGAGAAATGAGATTTGTTCTTGGTCAACCTGAATTTCTCAGCTTTAATGAGATTGTGAACACATTTGAACTGTGCTTTCTTTTTCTGTTAGACTTATCCTAACTTACAATTTATTCCTTCTGTGGTAAAGAACAGAATTTTATTTTGAGTAAAGTGTGATGAAAAAATCAAATTTCATTTTGGCAAAACCTGAGTGAAACCATTTTGATGGTATCCAGATTTGGTGGGGATATTCCGTAATGTCTTTCAATTAGTTGGATTCCTGTGCCTAATGGGCTTATATATGCTAAAAATGTGAAAGTGAAAATATCTCACACAGAAGCTTATGGGACAGGGACATGAACTTAGAGGTTTCTGTACCAACTTATAAAGAAAATGTCCTCTATTATCTGATTCAACTTTGTCTGCTACAAAATATTAGATTGAATCGATGAGACTCTCTACAGTTTATCATGCTATCGGTTTCCTTGTTTATTGTGTTGGGAAATGTCGATAAAATCAAAAGAGTTTTTTTTTACCTCATGCTGTCTTCATCATCACTGAATTATACTTTCCTTAAATGTCTTACAGCAGATATCGAAATAATCTCCTACATGTTACTATTTTTTGGTAGCATAATACTACCTACATATTAGAGATGAAACAGGATTGTACTCTGTGTGCACAAACTACTGAAACACAGAACAAGCCATTCCTTGACCTTCAGAATTAGTGACGTCTTATGCCCAACAAACACTGTTTTCTTTCATGGTTGACTTCCCATGTGTATTCTTCAGTCACTAGAAAAAAATGTACTTAGTCTGTAGACTTTTTTTTTTTTTTTTACTGAAGACGTTATTAGGATTCTTCCTGTAGGCTTGTTTGTAAAAAGTTAATAGGAAATTACTTTGGAGATGCAGACCTCTCTTAAATTTGGCTGAAACTGAGGAGTTCATTCAAATGTTGTTGGTAGGAGGTCAATCCACAGCCAGAGATCATAGTCACTATAGCCTCCTTCATTTGGAAAAAGAGGATGTCATGTTTACCTGGTTCAATGAGTGTACAATTTGAAACATTGACAGAAGACAGCAAATATTTTTGGTAGGTGAGCATGCTCAAAAAGACAACCCTAAAGAACTGGTCAGAGAATAAGATTGCTACAAGCACATGAGCATTGACTCCTCTAGAAAGCTGTCATGAGAACTACAGGGGAATTCAATGGAGGATAATGAGGTTCTGCAGGTGTTCGTAGGACGGTTTTAGTTTGAATAGAGGGGCAAACCAAATCAAGCATACAGTGGTGATGACTTGAAATGACTTATGATAAAAAATAAGCTAGATATCAGCCTTACTTATCAGCAGGTAGACCCTAAATTTGGGCTATCATTGCTGAGTTTTTCGATTCACATTGCATATACTCTGAGAAACAAGTGCCGTCACTACAAATTTATTTGCTGTTGTCTTTAAATTAATGATGGCTACTGTTCTTGTGTGAATCAATTAATCTTTCAAAAAGCCTAATTAGAAAGGAGACATTTGGATAATTTCAATGTGATATATAAAATTACATAGGCTTTTCTGAATGAATCCTTTGCTATCAGCCATCACATACCTGCAGCAGATACTCAAAGCTCCTTTTACATTCTATTTTATAAAATACTGCAAAACAAGCACAAGTAACTTAAAGCACTGACAGCATTTTCTGTATTTTCAGCCTATAACCTTAATATGTAAGATGTCTTAGTGATATCATTTATGACTCCTAGCAGTCCCCAAATACTGCAGTGGATGTTCAAAACCTCAAAGACAGGGAAAAATAGAATTCAGTAAGAATAAGAATAAAATTAAGAATAAGAAACAAAAATAAGAGCCAGGATAAGCATATGAACAAGACAGAAGATAATGTTGTTTTTTTTTCCAGCATTTTTCACCTTTTGTAGCTGAGAATTAATCAGAAGACAGTATTTCTGTTTGGTATATTGGAAAGTCTTTGATCAGTGCAATGAAATTAAGGGACTGAAGAACTGTTGATAAATTATAATTTATCCAGCTGCTATGTAAGCAGAAGATTTTCAGTGAAAGGCTAAACTGGACACTTTTATGTGACAAGCGTCTAAATATTTTTCTCTGTAGGGAAGACATATGGCAATAGATTATTTTGTTCTAATCACAATACTTTCTCTTCATTCCTGCTTATAATTTTTCCTTGCTGCTCTAACGTTTCAAATGTTCCAGTTCCCAGTATTAGAATGGATGGATTCTAGTCACGCTGAAGATAGACTGCTACGCCCTTTCTTAGTCCATAGTATTTTTAGAATTCACTGTACTAGGAAAAGGATCTCCACGTGAGAGCCACTTTATTTTAAAGTAGAGCTTTAAAAAAGAAATTGAGATAAGTCTTCACGACCTCAAAACATAGGAATCCTAACTGCAGGTGGGGGAAGGAGGGAGAACTCATTTCAGAAGTTGTTTGCTAAAAGGCATGAACTCAGAAACAGCTCTGATAACTCACTTATGTTTTGCAATGAATAAAATATTTTGACATTTTTGTGGTTTAAATGAGAGCTGCTGAGAGCTGTTCACAGGCAATCCAAACTCTAGTGAGAAAGTCACTGTAGGCTGGCATGAATTTGTTCCAGCATCTTGCCATATCAATTACCCTGTCAGACCATCCTCCAGTTCACTTTGTGGGTGTGGAGATAGAAAGAGCAGCACCGCTAGAAAGCATGTGGGTCTTCAGAACCACCAAAATCACTCACCAGAAGGTCCTCATCCTGGCAAACAGGGGCTGTTTCCTGTCTTCCTGTCTTCCTTCCTTCTCCTTACAGCCAGTGAGCAATTTTTGAGTTCCAAATTAGCACACAGCTATGCCTTCAACTCATCTTCCAGTGCTGAATTACTAGTATTACCTGGCCATCTGTTTGTTGGAGAGGGTTATGTAAAAAGTTGCAAGGGAAAATTGCAACTTCGGTTGGCACAAGGCACCTGAAATCTATATACCATCCCCTACCAAGGTCTGAAGAGGGGTCCACATTCCTCCTCTTATCCTGGGAATGCGTTTTCCAATTCTTTCCAATTTTTTTCCAATGCTCCCACATTTGTTATGCAGGAATAGATGAACTGGGGAAAAGAGGTTGGAGAAAGCACAGAGATAATGTATAAGTAAGAAATATCTAAGGTTTGTAAAAAACAGGAGGGAAGAGAAATTACGTAACTTGTAGAGAAGTGGAAACAAAGGTAAAAATAAAAGGAAGACTGCAACCAGAGAAAGAGAAAGGACAAGGGAAATACTATAGATTTTTAAATTGGGTGGTGTGGAAGAGAAGTTCTAAGACAGCAAAAGGAAAATTGGCTGATGCTGAGATATGACAGATTGGAAAGAAAAGGGAATTATGGAGAAATAAATATGCAGGAGAGGAGTGGGGAGAAATAGGTATATGAAGAAATTGGGCAGTAGATGTTGCCGAATAAGAAATTAAGAAATCAAACTAATGGAAAATGCTAGAGAAACAGAAAAGGAGAAAAACAGAATGAACCATGGGGGGGCAAAAAGGTCAGGATGAAAAGAAGAGAATGCAATGGGAGATAGACAAAGGGTGAAAGGAGACAGGGCAGCGAAAGTAAATAACCTTGCGATGGACTAAATTTAATTTCATTTACTTGGATTCTAGATTTTAATTATTTTTTGGTACTGTTTACAAACATTTACTGGCTAAGTGGCACCTTACAGGTTACATCTGTTTTGTTAAAGGATAGAAGATGCACTGCAAAAGAACAAGGTTGTTGAAGTAAACAAAATCAGGTTTGAGAGGTCAGAAATTTTTCCAAGATGGTAAAATATTTTTATTACCTAGTGGGAAGTAGATTAAACAATTGCTGTGTAAATTAACAGACACAGTAGGTTGTTGCTGTTTTAAAAAAAGACTTTTCAGAAGGATTTTGACGAGTAGAAGAATGGCTTTTGGCTAAGGAGATTGTGGTAGATGAAGAAAAGTACAATCTTCACATGAAAATGGCACAGTATGTCAGAGCTGGGGATGTGTGCCTCGGAGTGAAAGAAAATTTGAAAAAAAAGAAAAAAAGAAAAAAAAAGAGAGTTTGTGCAGAGATGTGAAAGGTGAGACAATCAAATCAAAGGGTGGAATCGGTAGTTTGATTAATGGACTGGAATGAGGGGAGGGGGGATGGTTTACGAGCAATGCCTCTGGACACAAGCATAAGTGGGAGAGGAGTGGCTGGAGATCAACCCTGAGAAAGGGGATGCTGTTTGGCAGCAGGCTCAGTATGAGTCAGCTGTCTGCCCTGGCAGCCAAGAAGGCAAACCCCATACTGGAATGCATCAAACACAACACAGCCAGCCAGTCAAGAGAAGTGATTATCCGGCTGCATTCAGCACGGATGCACCTCCACCTTGAGTGCTGTGTGCTGTTCTGGGCCCTGCAATTTAAGAACTACAGGAAGGTGCTTGAGTGTATCCACAGAAGAGCAACAAAGTTGGTGAAAGGGCTGGAAGACATTCTCTCCGAGGAGCACCTTGACATCAGGAAACATTTTTTTACAGAGAGTGGTCAGCTACGGAAACAGGCTTCCTAGAGAGGCGGTTGATGCCCCCTGCCGGTCAGCATTTACAAGGCATTTGGACAATGTCCTTAATAACATGCTTTAACTGTTGATCATCCCGGAAGTGGTCAGGCGTTGGACTGGATGTTCATTGTAGGTGACTTCCAACCGAACTAGCCTAGCCTAGCCTAGCCTAATCCAATCTAATCTAATCTAATCTAATCTAATCTAATCTAATCTAATCTAATCTAATCTAATATCTAATCTCTAGTATCTATCTAATCTAATTTATTCTCCTAACCATGGGAGATGATTTGACATGTCCTCTTTCCTCCAACATATTTACCTCATTTCTTAAGAAGTATCCTTAAAAGGAACTGAAGCTCAATAATTTCCATTTAAACTACCTAAAGTTTCATCTGGACTCAGAAAAGACTCTTTTATCCAGCCCAGTCGAAATAAGTCCCCAGCAGCATTCTGCATTAAGAAGTATTCAAATTATTTAAAAAAAGTATTTGGGTTCCCAAGCAGTGCTGCTATTATTTCTGGAAAAACTGTTGACTAAGACTCTGCAGCCAGAAGGAAAGTAGAAAATGGGATATATATGTATTTTGCCGTCACAACAGGAACAGAGATAATAAGATAAATCCTAGCCAGGAAGAAAGACAAAAAAGTAGGCCATGTTAAAACAGGAGCATTTCTCTTGCTTTAGAACAAAGAATGACAGGTAAGACAAAAGAAAATCCCCCATCATTTTAATTAAAATATCTGCATGTATTTGAGTGAAAATACAAATCAAAAATTAAATCCTGCAGTTTAAAATCAAATGTATAGGAATAATTTTTTTTATTGTGTTTTTCCAAAGCAAACTGTCTTCAATCCAGTGTCGTATCATAGAATCATAGAATGGTTAGAATTAGAAGGAACCTTAAAGATTAGCAGGTTCCAACCCCCATGCCATGGGCAGGGACTCCTCCCACTAAAGCAGGTTGCACAAAGCCCCATCAGCCTGTTCTTGAACAATCCCAGGGATGGAGTATCCACAGCTTCCCTGGGCAACCTTTTCCACTGCCTCACCACCCTCATACTAAATAATGTCTTTCTAGTATCTAATCTAAATCTTCCCTCTTCCAATTTAAAGCCGTTCCCCCTTGTCCCATTGCTACACTGCCTGACGAAGAGTCCCTCTCCATCTCTCCTGTAGGCTCCCTTTAGGTACTGGAAGACTGCTATAAGGTCTCCCCAGAGCCTTCTCTTCTGCAGGCTGAACAACCCCAGCTCCCTCAGCCTGTCTTCATAGGAGTGGTGCTCCAGCCCTCTGGTCATCTTCGTGACCCTCTGCTGGACCCATTCCAACACATCCATGTCCTTTCTATATTGAGTACTCCAGGGCTGCATGCAGTACTCCAGATGGGGTCTCACGAGAGCAGAGTAGAGGGGTAGAATCACCTCCTGTGACTTGCTGGCCATGTTTCTTTTCATGCAGCCCATGATGTGGTTGGCTTTCTGGGTTGCCAGTGTTAAGCTTCTCATTAACCATCACTCCCAAGTCTTCCTTAGGGCTGCTCTTCACAGCTCTCCAGTGTCAGACCAGAAGTCACTCAAAAGAACATCAAATCATATACAATTTTTTTTAAAGGAACTGGACACTTCCAGCCTGAAAAAGCTAGTGAGGTCTAACAGATAACCATAGACAAAACTTCTTAATAACTATGCTGTGCTTAAGAGACAAAAAGGAAGAACTTTTGGCACTCTTGCTGTTCCTCAGGGCATAGCATAGCTGAGTAAGGATTTTTGCAGACATTAAAGGACAAAGGAAAAAATCTCTATTGTCTACTGTCTTCATGCTGTTTAAAAACTGAAGGGACAACAAAACAGTTCAAAGCAAGTTAACTTCTTTAAACTTCACAGGTGTGGTAAGTGTACCCTAAGGCTAACCTGTTTTAGGAAATGAAGTCCAAATGTCCAGTATGATAAATACATATGTATGTCAGACCATCAGATTTTCTATTAGAATTCTTAGAGGCTTGTTAGAAAGCCTACATTACAGGTTGAAAGGCAGACAAGAAATACTGAAACTATCCCTGTGTAAGAAGCAGGGTAAACTGTTTATGGCAGTAAGATTCTTTCACTTTTGCAGCCATCCTTACTGTACCTATGCAAGCCTGCTGTGTAGGCAAATGAATTTCTTCAAAGAGATAATTTTCGAAAAAAATCTATTCACTATTGCCAGTGATGTACATTTAAACAGTGATAGAAAAGACCAATAAAAGTGCAGAACTCCAGTTAAAACTCTCCTGCCACCATGTTGATACATCCTGAAGATGGATTGGTTGTGATTAAAGGTGAAACAGTCCTTATCCCTACCAATTAATTATGTATTTAATACAAATTAATCCTTATTTAATGAGATCTGAGTCATTAGAATCAAGTTTGCATAGATACAGATAGATGGAGAGATAGGTATAATTGGTGTTACAAAAGTGTAACTTTTACATGTGAAATGAAGGTCAGAGCCAGAGACAGACACAGTTTTATTATTAAAGAGATGCCAGACTCATTATTGATATACTGCCCAGAGCATTGCTGTGATAATTCCATAGTTAAGACTCCTGGGGGGTTTGATTAAAAATGTAAATGATTGCTTTTCTTGCTTGGAGAGAATGACACATTGTACGCACTGTAAAGATAACCTTTAAGCAGAACAGAAAGTTGCCTAGTGAGTCGCTCAGTACTCTGCCTCCTGGAGGCAGTAACTCCTCCCTGGCAAAGTCACAGCAGTCTGTCCCATGGCCAAACACAGTCAAAAGGAAGAAGTAAATAAATAAAAAGGTAGAGGGGAAGAGATCTTTTCCTTTCAGTCTTCAGAATAGCTTTATTACAAAACAGTGGGAAAGAAGAATACTTATGCTCCAGATTCAGAAAACTACCTTTGTGTACTTTTGTGTACACAGCCCCCTCAATTTAGTTTAAACTATACATTTGTTTTCAGGTACTG
>VZTM01008044.1:0-20020 GCA_013400555.1 Jacana jacana
GGGAAGTGCTGGGTGAAATTCCCCAGGCTACAGGTTTCAGGAGGTCAGACTGGGTGGTTACTTTGGGCTTTGTATTCCTGCAGATTTGAAGAGTAGAAAACTATTTCAATAGTCTGAATTAGTAGAGCTTAAAATCATGGAAGGGACTGTGTAACAACTTACCAGTGTGTGTGACTGGAGGTCGATACTCAGAAGTGTACCTGGATCTGTTTAGTTTAGTTAAGTTTAGTTTAGTTTAGGTTAGGTTAGATTAGTTCAGCTGTAGCCAGACCATCCTAAAGAGTCGTGCTGGCACCATATGCCATTGAAGTTGGGGACAGGATTTGTCTCCTTTCTGGTCAGCTTCTGCATCCAGCCAATGCAGGCTCAAACCTACGTGCCCCGGTGTAAACAGATGATCAGATCTGTTGGTTAGCATCTAAAATTTGCAAGATTATCTCTTCTGCAGCCCTCTGCTCCTGCAGACACACAAGATGGAGAGTTTGGGGGAGATAATATGCTCGGGTTATTTCAATCACCAAGGAATAAGCAGTAGCACCTTCCTGAAATGTGAACAAATGTTTGCTGGCCACAGTACACACCAGTCCTTACCATCACCATTTCATAGGCTTGCATGGTGAACAGAGATGTTGTTACTGAAATATTTTGACCTGATTTGCACAGCAACTTAATATGAAAAACACAGGGACAGCATCTACAAATTGTAAATGTCTCTTCTGTAATCCCTCCACAGGGATAAAGGAATCAGGTCCACAAAGGTGACAAATGTGCCTTTAGCGAAGGAACCTGACTCCACAGCACAACTGGGACAGCTGCTGGTAGTCCCATTAAAGGAAATTTGTGGGAGGACATCGAGTCACAAGGGTTAAATGGGATAGATCATAGGATGGTTAGAATTGGAAGGGACCTTAAAGATCATCAAGCTCCAACCCCCCTGCCATAGGCAGGGACATCTCTCACCAGACCAGGTTGCTCAAAGCCCCACTCAGCCTGGCCTTGAATCCCTCCAGGGATGGATCTAAGCATTAAAGAGAGCAAGAATAGGTCTGACGTATGTCGAGTGTTAGAAATGTGGAGAAACATCCAAATGTAATTCAGGCAACAGAGGGAGGTCATAGTGGGATTTGTGAATATCCGAGGCTTGGGGGTATAATTGAACAATTACTCTCTTTTGTCTTTTATCCAGGCATCCACTCCTGGAAGGTGTTGAAAAAGGAGCTCTGGATCAAACAAAGTTCTTATTTTATTTTGTATGGATATATCTCTGACTCTAGATAGCAGACCAACTACACCATTTATCTGAACTATTTCCTGCTGGTATTTCTACACTCTTTGACAGCTGCCTTTTGATTGTTTTCTGGATGGGCAATAGGAAGAATGGGAAAGGGGTAGAGGAAGAGAGTGAGAGAGCGGGAGAGCGAGAAAAGTTAATTAGCTGCATATGAGTTTTATGAGTTTTGAGAATATGGTGCTTCCATAAGCGAACAGATGCAATATACTTAAGGAGAGATCTTTAACCTTCAGAGAAAGAACCTGAGTTCAGTGAGGTGGAAAAGCAGGACAGAAGGAATAAAACAAAAGGAACAGGCTTCAGAGGACTTCTGTCACTCATCACAGTGCTGTGAGAAGGAGACTGAAGTCAAGAAGTCAAAAGCCCTAGGCATGTTTTTACTAATTTTGTGTCTGTTTTTCTTCCTTTCTTCGTTCTTGACCAACTCATGGCTGCATTGAACTTAACAGCTCACCACATCATCAGTGACAAAGAAATGCATGTGTAAAATGCAGCTGTTTGGTTTATGCCACACACCCTGGATCTTACTATTTGAAAAAAAAAACCCACCGAAAAAATAAAATGACACTATCACAATAAACCTTTTCAGTTCACTGTTATCATAAAACATGCACTTCATGGCAGTGTGGGGACAATTAATGCCAGGCTGTAGTTGGCGAAGTATGAAGCAATATTTGCTCTATGGTATTGAAAGAATACATTTGGAACAGGGATTTATCATTGGGGCTCTCTCTAAAGCACAGTTTCAGTAATGTCTCTCCTCTCCTACCAGAACTTTACTACTTTCTCATCACTGTAACTCTCTTTTTCCCATTGCTTCCCCCTTTTGCTCATCAGCCAGCTTTGGATTCCATACATTTTCCTGAAAGAAGACCATTTTGTCTTTGGGATTTCTATGCAAGTTCTACTTTTCATGAGACTGGGAAATCAAGGCTAAATCCCATTTAGCCATTTCTGAAGATGTGCGTGACTTCAGCACACAGTCCATACTCCAACTCCAAAGGAAGTCTACAAGATGTGATTTTCTGAGGGAAATCTTTAAGAGTTTGGCTACACTGTTACATGGGCTCACCATCTGATTGTCTTTGCTGTATTCTTTTTTCTTTAACTGCAACTGCAAGCCAGTGCTGAGAACAGTTTCTACAACAGCAACATGAGAGAGTAGGGTGATGGGCTACCCATACCAAGGTAAGCTTGTTCTCTCCTAGGCTTCCTTTCTTAAGCAGGCAACAGTACATGCACAGCTGATAAGATGATGTCTCTCAGGGTCCATTTCAGAAGCTGTTGCTTTCTTACACCTACCCAAGAGAGCTTTTCCAACACCATACCCTGAGGATTTTCACTCTCAAACACTTCCATACGCCCTCAGGACAAACTCAGTATCCTGCAGTGCTTTTTCATGGTGCTAAACTACACAATGAAAGAGCTATTTTGCACCCTTTGTAACCAAAAAGACACAAACTTAAAACTGTCACTGGACACGGAAGAAGCATTTGGGATACCGCGAAGACACAGGCCAAATGCTTTGCAGTGTCTATGGCTGGCCCACATTAGGTGGTCACAGTCCTGACTGCTATGGACACAATTAACTCATATAAATTATCTGTGAGGTAGCATAGAATGGTTTGAGTTGGAAAGAACCTTAAAGGTCTCCTTATTCCAACCTCCCTGTTATGAGCAGGGACACCTCCCTCCAGATCAGGTTGCTCAAAGCCCCATCCAGCCTGGCTTTGAACACCTCCAGGGATGGAACAGCCACAACTGCTCTGGGCAACCTGGGCCAGTGTCTCACCAAAAAAATTTCTTCCTAAGTAAAGATTTTTTTCCTTGATACAGACTATTAGGACAATATAAATATACCACCATAGGAACTTGATCTGGCCTCCTTGGTAAAGAAAGTGGACATTCTGCCACTGTGACAGCTTTCACATGGTTTGCACAAGTGAAAAGGATCTGGGTCTTTTGAAATGAAAAAGAGATTTCTGCTACATGCCAGCATGCTGCTGACGAGGTCTCATCAAAAATGTACCATGACCATGTCTCCCCCCTTGGTTCCTCTGTAAAGCATGTAGCAACCTGTGTCTGCGCCACAGGAAAAGCTGTTTGAACAGATCATCCTCGGGACTTGACACCAAATGCGATACCACACTCAAGAGTCTCTGCAGTACTTTCTGTTTGTGACTCTGTTTATCATAGTACAAGTCTTGATTATTCTAATGACACTGGGCCTCTTCAGAAACACATTGTTTATACCCCCAAGGAGTTTGCTGCGCACACAAATATCCTCAATCTACTGTATAAACAACTGTGTTATTCAGCAGACAGCTGCAGTTCTGCTGCTGATAACTGGCAAAGGGGTTGACAACAACAGAGCAAACAAATAATACCACCAAGTCCGAGTAGTCTGCAGACTTTTACAAGGGACTGGGTTCGTTCTCCAACACGTCAGCAGGCTCTGGAGCTTGTCATGCTGTCTACTTTGGGTAGAATTTTGCTTAAACCAAAAACCTTAACTCTTGACCCTGTGCCATTTCATCTTATATGAGCAAATGCCTGATCATGGCTTTCAGAGACGGAGCCAGTTATCAGACCTGCAGCCTTGGGGATGCATAAAACATGGGTGTTTCTCTATTAAAAGCACACAAGTTGCAAGAAGTGGAGTTGTCAAGTAGTGGAGAAGTTTTTTCACTGAGATTGTGGCAGTGTTGGCCTTCCCTGCTTCGGTTATCCCTGATGATTCATACAAGTCCTTTGCTTGGATGAAGATTTTAGAAATAGTCCTTTGAAGGTGTTTAAAGCCTGAATTCCATTTGGAGTGAATGTATCTATGGGGTGAGGGGAGAGCAAAGGGAAAAAAAAGGGGTAAAGAAGAGAGATTCTACAGTCACTTGCACAATATTACGTGAGGATGACCTAATTCAAAAAGAAATCGCTGAGTTTGATGGGCTAAATACAGCATAGTTGAAATCATATTCCCACACATAGAACTGGTAGCCAGCAGAGATCATCAAAGCTATCTGGTTTTCTGTGTGACTTAGAAATTGTTATTGTTTTCTTGTTTCTGACCATTCTCAGTGCAATGTGAAAATCATTGTCTCTCTCTGAGTTGTTTTAGGAATACCAAAGTTAGGTTTCCTTCAAGCCAGGCAGGTAAAATTTGGAGATACCAGTAAGCCAATCAAAAGTACAATCTGCTACAAGAAAGTAGAAAACCTCATCTTGTTGTTCCAGCCATGAAGTAATACGAAGTCACTTTGTTAAACAATAATGGCTTTAAGAACTTCAAAAGACATCCATTGTTTCAAGCAAATCTAGTCTTTACCTGCAAACACAAATTCCCATCATTCTGCCCTAGCTACTGTGTTGGTATTCAACAACAGACTGAGCTGATCTCCAGAGATCAATGTTTTGAGCCCTTATATCTGACCTTTTTTGTCTGTGCCTGCTCGTTAGTATTTTCCTCCAATATTATCTTCCTTAGACGCAGATTGGTCCCTCTCTAAATGAGGAGATGTCACACAACTAAGGGTGAGCTAAAGGGGCAGCAGATACATACACAATTGTCATTGCCTGCCCTTTACTACCTTCTTTCTTTCTCTCATACACACACAGACAGCAATGCTTACAGGGAAGACTCTGTAGATGTGGAAGAAATGTAAAAAAATGAAGTAAACCCTTCAACTGGCACCACAACTCTTCTCATTGCAGATTCATTTCATATCACTGGAGCCAGGTCATCCTGATTCCTCAGTTAGTATTTTTATTGCTTTTTTCATTTGGGTTTTACGTGTGCATCCCAAGCTTCATATTAATATTTCATATGTCCCTGGAGTTGTGGTTTGGGAGTTGCAAGGAGAGAGAGTGAACTGCCCCACCATGGTAAAAGGATAAAGGTATTGATCCCTGCCATGTGAATGTCATCAACACTCAAACCTTCTCAGAATTATAGACAGGAATGAAAAACAACTGGGAGCAGGCCAAAGCTGAATCTGTGCTGTTGCAGAAGTGAAAGAGACAGAGGAAAATACAGAGCTGGGACAGAGACCTAGGAAAAAGTCCTCAGAGGCAAACTGGTCCTGACAGAGGGCAAGCAGGGGCAGTCGTCAATATGTAGTGAGGAGTTACTTGCCAGTGTAGGTAGATGCTTTTCCTTCCCAGGACTCTAACGTTCATGAAATAATCAGGGTGATTGGTCATTTTATGGGCCATCTCATCTCCTGGGCATCCATCTACCTTTGAGCAGGTCTGGTTCTCATTTCTCTCTCATACCTAGAGAAAAATCATATGGTTATACTGTCATTCCCATTCCATGTTTTCTAGTAAGTCAGGGACACCAACTCTGAAGTAGCTGAAAGCCTGTGAGTCCTGCTCAGTGCTCAGACTCTGAGGGGTTGAGTAGAGCGACGCTGCACAGAAGTGTCCATAAATGGGCAGCAGAGATGGTGTAGGAGCAATCCTTCCCTGGCAAGGGGATTGTGGATATAAAATACATTAAAATTTCAAACTGCTCAGAGGTGGCATAGAAAAAGGTGTTCTTAGAAGTTTCTCCAGTTCTATGAAGAAGGACTACAGGTCCAGAAAAAAATATTTCACATGCTTACTTTGTCTTAAATTCTTCATCCTTTCTTTTAGATCAAGATGACTTTAAGTAAATTTACCTTTTCATCATGGAGAAGTTTATAGTTTAAACTCTCTTTGTTCGGCCAGCTAAAATAACTGTCTTCTCAGTACCCTCTCATAAATTTGAAGGCCAGAAGGAACCATTGTTTTAATGTAAGTTGGCTTGCACACTACGAGACACAGGATTTAACCAGTGATCCCTCTATCAGGTCTGTAACTTCTGGCTGAACTAGGGAGCCTCTTTAGGAAAGACATCTAATCTTGATTTAAAGACTTCTTTAAAGACTATTTAACAACTCATCAAGCTTGTCTGGGGTTTCTTCTTTGGTATATAGAAGTAATGAACCGAGTCCCCCATCCTCCCCTCCTGGAGATACTTCTTAATGGAAAGTAAAAATGCCACAATTACGACACACCATGTGTGGGACATAAAACCTCACTCTCACTCTAGTATCTGTATCGTATTTAATAAAGTACCAACAGAGCAGCAATAATGTACACTGGGAATCAGGCATCATAAATAAAAGGAGGAAAATGTAATAATGGCAAGCTGGAGGAAAATATGAAAGCAGCTGTAAGAACAGAAAGAGACAAGGGGAAAAAAAATCAAAAATCCTCACAGCCAGGCATGGAAATAATGTATTTTAAAGTAGGTGCACTTTTGGAGGATTCTTTCTGAACAGAGGAAGGAATACACAGGCAGGCATATACACACACATATATACACACACATACGACTTGCCAGATCTTACCAGATGATGTAGTTGAGGCTGGCTGAACTTAATTAACTTGGATGAGTGGTTTTAGATTTTAACCTTCCTTGTTTATTTGCTTTCACTGTGCAGTGGTAAAGACTTTCAGATACAGGGGGAAGGAGAGAAAGAAAGGGAGGGGTGAAATGACTCTTGAAGAAAACAATGAGCAGCTCCCTATTTGTCCAGTTGTTTGTTTTTAAGGGTGTAGCGTAATTGCTCATCTGTTCTAAACCAGCGCATCTCTGATACTGATCTACAACAGCTGAGAATCTGGCCCTGGGAAGCTTTTCCTCTCTGGATTTTAAAGGTGGTTATTAGTTCCATTTTTCCAACAACCACATCTCTGTTGGTTAAAAAGTCAGTGCAGGGGCATGTTGTCTGGCACTAAATCCACCTGATGTGGTTGACCACTTCCATAGTTCTCAGCTTCTAAAATAAGCTGTTCACATCCAAATTTATTTATAAGAATGGTACCTGGCTACCAGACCGTGCCTGGGAACTGTTTGGGAAAGTGCTAATTGGCCTGGGCTAAAGACTTGACTGGGCATGGAGAAGTTTGGAAGAATGAGCCTCAAAACCAAGGTCTGTGCCCTGTTTCTGGATAATTCACTAAATTAGGCATTGCCTATGCATCTAGAAAAAGGTAAGCTATACATACATACTGACAATGTGGGTCCTTCGTGTCGGAATTTAGGCAAATCGGGACATAGAATCACAGAATCATAGAATGCTTTGGGTTCACTGAGACCTTTAAAGATCATCTGGCCCTCCTGACATGAGCAGCTTCCACTAGATCAGGTTGTTCAATTCTGACCTTGAACACTTTCAGTGATGGGGCAACCACAATTTCTCGGGACAACCACATTTTCTCTTAGCAACATGTTCCAGTGTCTCAGCACCCCCATTGTGAAAAAATTCTTCCTTGTATCCAAGCTAAATCTACTTTCCTTCAGTTTAAAACCATTATCCTTTGTCCTGTCACTGAAGGCCTTGGTAAAAAGCCTTTCTCCATCTTTCTTATATGCCCCCTTTATATATTGAAGATCTTTACATATATATAAAGAATTTTTCTCTATTCTTTGACAAATGGAGGTTTTGACATGGTCTCCAGCATAATTTTGGAAGATGCCTCTCAGCCCCACCACAGCTTCTGTGTTTCAGTCTTTAGACTTGATGCGATACACATCACAGGGGATGGTAGTGGAGTAGGAGTTAGTCTTTGCAAGGTAGGTAAGAGATTCTTCACGATCAAGGGTTTTTTTACTGATGTCAAGGAATTTCTGCAGAGATAATAATCTGCTTTTTGAAAGGTAAAACCATCTTGGTTAATGTGAGAGGGATGTATAAGCAGAGTTTAACTCTGCAGAAAACAGTAGAGGTCCAAAGTCCAAGGTGCAGCTGAGATCAAAAATGGAAGTGAGTCCTGACCTTCCTGCCAAGGAATCCTTACTCCTGCTCTGCTTTTCATAAACAGAGCTGACCTGGGTTGGACTACATGGTCTGGTGATGCCTACCAAAGAAAATTAAAACAGCAACAGGAGCTAACAGAGGGCTGCAGATGATTGTCCATCTGTAATCTCAGACCTTTTTTCTAGCCTTTTGCTCCTGACCGAGAACCTCAGCTCACTGCTTCCAAGGAAGGTGCATTAGTCCCTTGCACATAAACGCCCTGCCAACTTGCCACAGGGCTAGGGGGAAGCTCACTCCTGACCTCAGCACTGACAGTTGGTGCGGATGAGCGAGAATCACCATGGGTAAGGATTTAACCTGACAGTGAAAAGACTGACAGCCAGACTTGAAAAATACAGTTCAGCTCTGAACACCAGTGTGTAAAAATGGCACTCTCTCACTCAGCAGATCAGCTCCCTGGGCCTGATCTGCCGCCCTAGCACTCAAAAATAATAAGAAAAAACACAGGAGGAAGATCTTACTTGTGTCAGCCCTGTTAAAATACCATTCCTTAACTTACAGGTCAACTGACCTGGGCAACAAAGTTCTTCATTTCTGTGGTAAAGCTTTTTAGTATTCGGTAGCAGAGATTATAATGGTGCAAATGGTCCCACCTGCCCTCAAGGATGCTGGTGTAGGGAAACACAATGTGAAATCTAGGGTACAGTGATTGCCATTTGCACTCATGGGTGGGAGGGAGAGAGGAAGGAAGGGAATGCAGGGCTAATGCTTTTTACTAAGTCAGTTGAGAAGAGAAAAGCATTTCTCAGACCTTGGAAAACTTCAAAGCTTCTCAAGACAACCATGTCTGTGATGACTGCACAGGAAGCCAGGAGAAGTGAGGAGGTGCCAATGGCTGCTGAAGACAAGTAAGAAAGAACTGGTTATTTAAAACAAAGGGAGGGGAAAAAAAGTGATGGGAGTGTCCATCATTTTTAGATCTACAACCTAGTGACTAGAGGATTCTCCTTGCTAAAAGTCCTGGGCCCTTCTCAGCCTGCAGATAATTCAGTTACCAGATCTCACAGACAATGTTCCACCTACCCTCTGGAATGTGGGAATGGAAATGGAACCTTAGAACAATCTTTGGAGACAAAAAATCTACAGGCTGGAGCCAAATCCACCAGGTGTCCCCTTCCGTCACCAAATGCTCTAGAAAAGGTACAAGGCAGGTTCCTTCTTACCTGATGTCTGTCTGGTCCCATGGTCTTACATTCCTGGCCATACACTCACCCAGAATTCCCTGTAAGACAGTTGTTACAATATCCTCTTGGGATGCATAAATAGATACATTTCAACCATTCATGCTGAAGTTGTCCTGAAGCCCAGGTCTTTTGCTTCTTTGGTGCCTACTGTAAAATATGGTAAATGTGGGTGGCCCCATCATTATGGAGTAAGGGCACTTGATATAAAGAGTAGCCGGTGCTCAGGGCCTGGGATATAACAAGATCTGAGAGGTTTGGTTGGCTTCTTCTTTAACAGAATAAACACTAGTATTAATGGTGCTGAAAGGCTGTGGCCCAGATTTCTGCTGGGTAGCTGATGGATTTAAGTTCTAGCTTTAGAAGACCTTGGGGTTCACAGGTTCTTACCTTTTGCTACTTGTAAAATGAGTACGTTACTTGAGGAAAGATGGATAGACAGCATGGGTGAAATCTCTTCCAGAAAGCAATCTCTCTTAAAACCAACACTGTGCTACGTAAGCTTTTTTATTACCCCCCAAAAGTTTGGTTTTGACAAGAAAGGAAAAAAAAAAAAATGGGGTGGGTAAAAAAGGGAACTCTCACCACCATCAAAGATTAAACAGCAAGAGACTTGCATTTTTTCAGTAATTGGTTTGCAAGCCAGTAGGTAGCCAGTGATGGATATTTGACTCTCACAGGGTTTCTAGCTATATTAACTCTTTCATGAATCCAGGAAGAGAATTGCAATAAAATGTTATTGATTCAATCACTACTTTTTCCTGATCAGAATTGCAGCAGTCCGATGCCATGTGAACCAGACACGTGACACATCCTAGCACTAGTCCTCTTTTCCCAAAATACAGCTTGATTTTAGCTCGTGAGGTGCTTGCAAGGCGATATTAGCCAGCTGTCACTGGAGGATCAGATAATATTAATGGCAACTGGCATGTCTGTTCAGCGAGCTGAGCTCATCCCTGCAAAGTCAAATGGAGTCTATTTCAAATAAACAAACAAACAAACAAAAAAAAAGAAAAAAGGGAAATCAGAAGAAACTAAGTAAAATGGCAAAACTACTTCTGACTTGAAGAATCCAGCAAGACTGGGTTTGCAAAAGGTTTCCTCATTGCTTTGTTTTTGAAGCTCGGTCCCGGTTTTTGCCTCCTAAAGCTCCATTTCTGAGCATCTGAGACCATTACTTTAACCGTGACTAAAATCTAGGCTGGTAGTAACACTCAGTCTGTGACTTGCCAGTCAAAATGCACCCTGCATTCTGCTAAACTGGTTCTTTGTGTGTTCTCCAGGGTAGCAAGTGTTGGCCCTACCATTCACCAAGGGGCGTGCATACCTTGAAGTGTATGAGTAGTCCCACAGACTGCAGTGGGACTATCAATGTGTTTACACACTTTTGCAATTCACTCCTCAGTACACAGAACCTGAATTATACTTCTGTCAAAAGGAAATTCGAAGTTTGCTTCGAATGCCAAATGGCCTCTGCATTTACCAAGAACAACATTTTGCTTTTCCAGCCTCTGTTTCTTAGGGCCAGAGAGCTTGTACAAAGGAGGAAAATCACCCCAAATGGGATCTTCTTGTACCATGAGGATGAAAGCAAAAATTCATTAGACAAAAGAAGAAATATTGGATGTGTGATTTAAAAGAGAAAGCCAAGTTGAATGCAAAGCAATTACCGACACTTAATATTAGTCAGACTAATAAAGCAGCAATTAAACCTCATTATACAGCCATAAAATTGATGTGTAATAGATTGATTGCACCAAATGTTCATACCGATGTTTGATGGCATATCACAGGCAAGGTGAACTTGTTCATTTAATTGGCAGATCAAAATAATTTCCTGCAACAGATTTAACCTTATTGCATTTCTTGGCTTCAGATGACATCGGTGACAGTACAAACAAATAAATAAACAGAATGAAAGCAGAGCGAATAAAAGCCTACAGACCAGCTTGCTCTATGGCAAATACTCTTTATTCCATAGTATAATATTCCTTCTCCCAGGAGATCCACAGTTATTTGAGAATCTTCTTGCCGGCAGCACAATTTGGATCTTGCACAGCAGCGCTGCTTCATTGTTCACTCCTTGAATTGAATGTGAGGAGCTGAAGGAAGCCTACATGTAAATGTTTTGCTGCATGTTTACAGCTGACATGGAATTCGGCACCTTGGAGTATATTAAGTCTGATGATTAAAAGAAATTGCTGTTCGAAACCTAAAGGGTAAGCAGTGAGGGGGCCGTTAATAAAAATCTTTTAAACTCCTCCAAAATCACATCTGAACCTTTATATTTTGACAATACGTTCAGACCTAATAATTATATTTAATCACTGTCTAAGGGTCCATAATATCAGGTTTGCTCCTTGTTTTAATACAAATTATCTGTGTGGGTTCGTGTGATGAATATATTTTTTAAAATATTCAGTTCCTTGATGACTGTAAAACAGAATATTTGCTGAAGACAAAAAAAACTGGGGCTTTGATTCTTAGGGATTTTAATATCAGTCATCTATGTCATATAACAACCCCTTGTCCTTAGGTACCCATCTCTGCATTTCACAGCATCGTTACTAAATCTGAGCCACGGTGCAGAAATAAAGCTAAATGAATGATCATATTTTCTGCTCCAGCAACATCTGCCTTGGTCAAGAGAGCTTGGACTTCATGTCTGCAGTAACTGAAGGACTCACGAACTGCATAACCCTGTGTCAGAGGAACCCTTAGTGGGGAAGAAATTATCTGAAAGACAAGGGTACTTTGACTTAACCCCAGGATCCTGTGACCAAGTAGGGTTTTAAATGCTGATATCCTGTACAGCTGGCCAGCAAAGAGTAAGTTAAATATATATATCTTAAAACTCTGGACAAGATTGATGTAAACAAAAAATTCGCTTTTGACATCAGTATATCTCAAAGGATTTTAAACAATGCTACTTAGTAAAATCCAGGCATGGAAGTAAAGGAGATAAGAGAAATATAGCTTTTCCCTCATTTTAGTGTTAGCGGTTCCATCTAGTAAATTTTCCTCTGCCACCCAAAAATCACAGGATCAGCAAATGTGCTGTTTCTGTCAAGCTTTGAGTTTGCAAGTAATTCTGTGCTGTTGCTATTGTGAACCTTTCTTTTTCCTTGGTGTGTGCTGTGCTCTGGTTCAGGCTGATCGGTTGTGGTATGAACCTGTCCCGGGTTCCAGCCGAGCAGTGACCTCAGGTCAGACTCATTACTCCCTTATCCTACAGAGTTGAAGCTCCTTATTTTCAAATTCCTGGAGTTTCTCAGAACCAGAAGCAACTGCTGTATGTATGGTACCTGCTGCATGGCTATACAGTCAGGTGAAATGGCTCTGAACTAACAACCTGACATCTAGCCCTCTGCTCACAGTCCAAGAGACTGGCATGAAAATAGAAGAATGTTGCGAGGAATGAGACACTGATCAAACCTGGGAGGCTTTTGTCTGGTTTCAGTCAGAACATTTGCATTGTTCAACATGAAAAAAAGAATTATCTATAAAGAAGAAATTCCTGAATATTATCTACTTGTACTACATTTATTCAAAGTGGTTTAAGTAAGGAAAAAAAATGCTTAATGGTTAATAAAAACTGGTAAATCCCTTGGAAGGGGGTTGCTGGCGAGGGTCACATACTTTACTAGGGAGCTCTTACTCTAAAAATGAGATTCTTAGAAGCAAGAACTAGCATTTTAGTCCATATTTGAGCTCTCCAGCCTATGCACTGCCTTTAGAAATGATGCCCACCTCATTTAAATGGAACTGTCAAAAAATTGCTTCTTTCAGAAGTCAGGCCTGTATTTGTTGTTTAAATATTAGCAACTGAGCTTGCGTTTTGGCACCTATACTTGTAAATCTTAATCCACATTTGGTGAAATATTGCTTAGATCCAAATTTCCAAATGTAAATTATAGCTCATTCTACCATATTGAATATCTAAGATTTTAAATTTAAACTACACCTCATCCGAACATAACAGTTTCTCTGGAGACTTTTATGGTTCCTCCTTTTTACCCCCACCCTGCTGCTTTCCCTCCACGTGAAAATTGTACATCTACTGGAATGTAAAAAAGGTGAAAAGAAAATGCAATATATTGATATGGGCATTTTCCAAACACTCTGTCAAAAGTATCCAGCATCTTATTCTTTCTTTATTATTTTTTGTTGTTGTTGTTGTTTTCTGAGCAGCTCCCTGTAAAAGCTGTTTCTGTGTTTTCAGAATCAATAAGGTCACCCCGGCCAGTATGTGTTTTGGATCCTAAAGGGCTCTTCTCTTTTGGTATGCAGCACCTTGTGCATGCTTCTGCTTGTTCCTTCCCTATCAATCTCTCCCGTGCTCTCAGCACTGTTTTCTTAGGGGAGCTCCTTCATTGGGGTGAAAATTTGTGGAGAGACGTGGCAACTGTCTTTGAAGGTATAAAAAAGTTTGCTGCAAATGAGAGGAATGAACCAGTCTCTGTATTTTTTGGAGGAGTGCAGAACTAAGAGACCTAAAAGACAGCCAGGGTGATTCAAGAGATGTTTCAAGTAACCACAGCATCAGTAGGGCCTGAAACAGCTTTTCTGGAGGGATCACTGATGCTTAACAAGTTTTTAAGAGGAAATCAGGTGAGAACCTAAAAGAAATTGTTTAGCCACAGTTGGTTCTATTCTGGGGCAAGGTAATGAGCTAGGCAATATGCTGAAATTTTCTCTTGTGCTGATTACTCTGAAACTATCAAATTTAAGAGGAAAGTCCTTCTACACTGAACAGAAATCATCAACAAGCAGATAACAGTGATTTTTAGATTTGTTGCCATGAAGGCCCAATTTTTCCCCACCACAGGATTTAATATGGCCTCTTGTTTGAAGGATTTGATGGGAGGTTAATGGTGTTTTGATTAAGATTAGAGAAAGGATAAATGTTTTGAGGAAATCATAAATTCTCTAATAAAATGTTAAATCCTCTGAAGAAAGCAATTCTGAGACAGCCAATATGGGAGAAAACAATTCAGCTCAGAAAATTGAAATAAAGTTTGATAACTTGTCACACAATTTGTTAAAGCATCCAATATTGATTTGATTTTAAAATAGCTTTAAAACAAGTACAATGAATAGCTCTGGCATGCTCAACTCCCTCTGACTTGAGGAGCCGAGGCTTAGCTTAGAGCTGACAGCTCTCTTAGAAGGCTGAGGTCAACTGATATGACTTCTCTCCTAAAATATCTACCAGACTCCCTCTGTGATGCTTACATATCCATCTCTTTAGCAGGAAAAGACAGCCACGCTCTATGACCATCCATAGCGATACACCGATTATCCCAGCTGTGTGCCTAGACAATGCATGCACGTGAATGCAAATGCACATATGCCTTCAGCTGATGCCCCTGTTGCCTCCAGGGAGACGGGAGAAGGAAGGCAGGGATGCTGTTCCAGTGTGAGCCCTCCCTGTAAGCAGTAGCTGCAGTTTCCTGCTCCCTCAGTCCTTCCCTCCACGGTGACAGCAGCCAGCCAGGCTTTCTGAGACAGGACCACTGGCCACTCAGTCCACTGGCCAAACCAGGATGTGGAGCATGGGGCTTTGCTGTTTCCAGCAGTTTGCTGGCCTAGGTGGTCAAATATATTACATAGAAATAAGGGCATCTTGGACCTGAAATGAAACAAAACCCCATAAGAGTGATGCCAAATCCTTGGCATTTTAAGGAATAATGAAAGTGCTGTGGATAAATGTCCCTCTTGTATACGTGCACCTAATCTGTAAATGTGCATTGTGGTTTTCCCATCTGTAATAGGGTCTCATTTTGAGTTACCTGATGTCAACCTGAGTACTGGCTAAAGTGGTCCGTAGATTTTTGGTAACTCTCGTGATGCTGAAGTATGATTATTTAGGAGGAACAAACTTGCCTTGAACTCAAGCAGGAACAGCGTGAGACTCTCCAGGTTGTTTTGCACTGGAAATAAGTCCAGTGACCTCAATGTGATTGAAATGAGAGAGGACATCTCAGGCCACGTTAACAAAATGCAGTGGAGGCACTTTGAATACATTTGTAAGCAGAGTATAGCTTTGCTGGACGGTCTCCAAAGAGAGAAAGCTACGTGAGTCCAGCCAAGATGTAAAGGCAGTCACAGCTAAGTGATCTGACGTCCTCCTTGGAGAGGCAGAAACGCAGCCTTATAACGTTCACAAGATGGAGAAAGTGAGCTGATCTGTTTTGTCTAAAGATATTCAGGCCCTTTGGATCACTCAGAAGCAATTCCTCACCGCTGCAGACGTACGAGAAACTACACGTGAATGGGGCAAGAAAGAGATGGGCAACAGTCATTGGAAACAGCAGCAAAAGTCGTGTGGCTTATTTGCCTGTAATAACAGCCAACTTTAAGGAACCATTAATTATTTCCCTGAGCCTGGGCAGGCTTAAATCTTAGTGCCGTGGCTGTTAACAGCACCAATGCCTATTATTCCTACCTACTTTGACAACATTAGGGACCAGCTTTTGGTCTCCACCTTGTTGCCATGTATGAAAGTTTCTTTTTAGGAAGGTTATTTCTTTTCCATGTTCAGTCCTACTTACTGATATTCTGGTGCACAAGAATCTTTGACACTTCTTATTCACAAATATGCTGCCTGGAAAATCATCCTCATATAAAATGAAATGTATGTAATTTTATTTTTTTATTTATTTAGCTATGTAAATCATCTTTCTTTTACCTCTTTTTTTCACCTCCTTTTTTCCTTTGCTATTTTGTCAGTTGCTCCAGTTTGTTTGCAAGTGGGAGAATGAACAGAAATGATGGTAAAGAAAGAACTGGAGAAAAATGCTAAAAGGCTTCATATTGTGTTCATCCAACATTTGAAACTTCCAGATAGCTCAGGAAAAGAACTCAAAATTATGTCAATGTTCAAATATTACAAAATCATTAAATGTGTGCTTTTAAATCAATTCTGCTTGTAGGATTACTGAAAGAGAATTTTAGTGCCTTGGGGGGACACTACTCTATCAGTATTTGAGGACTGGCTGGAAATATGAAACAAGCAGACATGTCCTGAACTGAATCCATTCCTATAAGCTTTCCAGCCTAGGGCAGCATTCCTTGAAGGATATACGTATATCTGCTTAGCCATACACACGATGCTCCATCCCAGTGAAGCCAGCAGGAGCATTTACTGTTCATCAAGTTAAGCATTTACATAAATCTCTGCGATAATGTAGTTTAATCGAAGACTCAAGTGCTCGGATAAATCTTAGGTTATTCAAAGCAAACTTCAAAGCTTTTTACATTCACTTAGCACCAATTATTACCCAAACAAATCAAATGGACTGTATTATAGGTGAAGTTTTAAATTCATAGTTGTAACATTATAGTGGCTTTTTCTATTCATCTGCATCCTTTTTACCTCACTGAGAAAGGAATCCTTATTAAAGCTGGGTTAAAAAAAAAAAAAAAAAGCCTGAAAACGCCTGGAACAAAGTAACTGTAACTGTAAAATGTCCTTAAAGGCCAATTAGAAATTGCAATACTGGGAGTTTTATTACAACTAACTCCTCCTTAATTATCAATCAATGGATTCTGTTGAAAAAAAAATCTCAAATTCACAGCTGGGAAAATGATGCTAATTATTTTCTGTTAATTAAGGCTGTGCTGGGATTCAGACTTGCCATCCTTCAAATAAAGGATTGACATATCAATGCTAACATAATGCTTAGGGTCTTTTCCAAAGGCTTTATTTCTAATGGTAATAAATTGGTGTCACGTTATTTTAAGTGTCTTAAGCTATCATGCTATTACCTAACCATGATATATACTGAAAAGCATGTGTCTATCTCAGTACTCATACTGATTTCTGATATGGAAGTTGAATATTCATCATTTTGCACTGTGGCTTCTCTATTGTCAGTGCAAAGGAGCTTGAAATCATTTGGAGCTGAAATTGGTAAAGCTAAAAATATTTGAATGGCAGTAGTATATTCTCCAAATATGGAAATTAGAGAGAATAAAACACTTGAGTAAAATTCTGGACACTTTGTACTCAATGACACTGTTCTTGTTGGCTTTCAGAGATCAAGATCTGTTTTACGGCAATCCTGGTCCTCCTTCATGGCCTCCTTCATTGTCGAAGCTCCCCAGACAACCATCTGTGAAGCTTCTCATGCTTTTTCTGTGGAAAAGGCAACTAAACCTAATCTATGAGTGGTCTCTTTTCTTGCTTGCTTGATGTTTTCTCCACATTATCTACCACATTTCTTATAGCCAAGAATGTTGAAAGCATGAAATAAGGCAGTGGAAACACAGAAGAGAGGGGGGAAGTTAATATTCTGCCAGACTTGGTGTGGTATATATTTGAAATAAAGCTCCAGGTGAATTTACGCATAATCTTAGGAATGCTTGGCCTAAGATTTAGACTAGTTTTAATGATTTGTTAACAGTTTCAGACAAAATGTGTAGGAGGGTGGTGTTTTGCTTTGGGTTTTGCTCAGGATGGGAAATTATAGTGTCTGTTTCTGAAAGGCAGATGTCTGATAAACAGCTCTGAAAATACACACCCCATACACCAGCACAGATTCTTGGAAGCCATAATAATAAACACTTTAAAACACTTAAGATAGGTTGGACGGGAGCAGGCATGAGAATTAACCATCTTATCTCCCTCTTCCTTCTCTCTAGAAAGATGTTCCAGAGGAGCTTGCTGTAAGTGACGGAGCAAGACAGTCCCTTCTTCCTCTGACCTCCCTATGGAGATTACCAGCTTCATAACTACAGGTAAGTATATGCTGTTGGCCATGGGATTTAAACTGCAAAGCCTAAGCTTGTTTGACATATGTCATGAAAAGGACTGTAGCACTCAATTACAGTCAACCGACTAGAGCATAGCACAAACCAACCAAGAGACCGGGTGAGTCGTTCATCCACTGTACCTGATGCATCCACAGATTCAAAGTTTGAAGACCACTGTCCTTTCTAGTAAGCAGAGAGAAACAGGAACTTATGCAAGTTATTTCGTCTCACTGGATGATAACTTCTAAAGTCAAATGTATTTCCTTCTTATGGTGTGTCTTTCTCCCCAGTGACCAAAAAATTAATTAGGTCTCATTCTGACTTGGATGTTCATCTTCAAGGTGTCCAATATCACCAGTTCTGGTATTTCTAGTCCATATGCCTGTTAAAACTTTCCCTCAGTAAGTTTGCAGACAAGACCTAGGGTGACAGCAACTAGATAGGAGTGTTGATTTACTTGAGAGAAGTGGGTGTTGTCCTCTTCTCCCAAGTGAATAATGAAAGGACCAGAGGAAATGGTCTAAAGTTGCAGGAAGGGAGGTTTAGATTAGATATTAGGAAGAATTACTTTACTGAGAGGGTGGTCAGGCACTGGAACAGCCTGCCCAGGGAAGGGGTTGAATCACCATCCCTGAATGTGTTTAAGAAACATGTAGATATGGCACTTCTGAGCATGCTCTAGTGTCTGAGATTGTAGGATTTTTTTGTGTGTGCATGGTTAGACTCGGTGATCAGAAAGGTCCCTTCCAACCATGACTATTCTGTGATTCTGTAAAACTGTCTTCAGCAATTTATTCAAAGTTCAGGACTGGAGACAATGCAGTGTTTCCCTCTTCAATTGTTTTTTATACCAGGAACCATTATCTTCTGCTTGTACCTACTACCAGTGCAGGTGCATCCATGGTTTCAAAGGTTGTTTATGCTGCAGTGCCCAACCAAATTCAAGATAAGTCACCAAGGAAAGCAGAAAGAGGAATGTAATAATTCGCAATCCAAACCCAAGGCCTTTAATCTTCATGGAACAAAAAGAAAGTTGTGGGCACTGGAGTATTTCTGGTGAGTGGAAGTTAAGCAAGCTCTTCTTAGGGGTCTTTGTAAATCTAAACTCTCCTGCAGAAGTTTCTGCACCAGCGAGAGCCTGCTCAGTGATATAGTTGGTCCTATCCAGTCCTGCTCTCATACAAATATGAACTTCCATCTCAAAGCATATTAAAGTTACAGTTGTATGGCATTGCAGAAAGTACAAATGGATGGCAGGCAAGTTAGGACAACAGATTTGACTTAACTTTCACCATTTCTTCAAACAGCGAACTAAATGGAATCTGGAGTGTGTATCTTTACCTTTACCTGATCCTTATCTACCCCCAAATAAAAAATATTTTACCTATGCGACGTGATTACAAAGCTTTCTCTCAGCTTTTGTAATTCATTTGTGCCTTCTAGCAGTCGTGAGTCATGGGTCTTTTACACTTGTCAAGTACACCTAATCCCTACCCTTCATGGCCCAGAAATCTTAAAGATGGCTGAACATGTAATTGCCTTGAAGTGTAAAATATTTCCCACATTATTTATTATAGCATTGCCTGCTAGCACCTCTATAGTTAAGGTTGTGTCAGCATTTTCATTATAAGCCCCTATTTTCAGCTGTAAAAATGTGCTTCGGGCTGGAACTAGGAATGCCAGTGATTTTTTTATTTATTTTTTTTTACTATTTTTAAAAAATCAAATTACCTTGGACATTTTTTAAGTTATTCCATCTGTATTCCATCACAAACACATGCAACACACCCACGCACGTCTATTTGCAGCTGCAGGTGCACATGTGTTAAGGAATATCTAGCATGGTGTAAATGTAAAAACAGATATTGCCATGAAAAGATGCATAATTATTCACTTTTGTTTTCAGCTCCTGCTCATAAGAATTGTATCGGGGGGGGGGGGGGGGG
>VZTM01008046.1:8382-22575 GCA_013400555.1 Jacana jacana
TGCTACTTTGCGCAGAGAAGACAGATACAGCAGGAAAGCAAGCAATGGATTTTAATCACAATCATCACAGTTCTGAGAGAACCATACTGTCAGAAGCTACTGCCTGGACTTTATAAACAGATCACATTGAGTCTGGTGTCTCAGGGCAAAGAATGAAAATATTAGGTGGTTAAAAAGCACAACCTAGCAAAGAAGGAGATGCCAAATGTACAGAAAAGCAGGTAAAACCCTACACCAGGTAAGCAGTGGCATATGGAGAGCTCAGGTCCACCTCATTTTTGGGTGACAGTGTCTGGAAAACCATACCTTTGTAAGCACTCAGGTTCTTTAACCTTTCTTTCTTTCTTGAATGTTATGATCCTCTTAGTACATTAAAAAAATGACTATGTTTCACAGAGGCTGCTCTGAGCCATTTCATCTTCCTTTGGGTCACAGATGCCAAAGGAAGAGGATTTTGTAGGCTTCAAAACTTGCTGGAGCTGTTTGGAAGACACATCCTGTAAATCAGGATGAAGCATCTTACCATGCTGCAAGAGCCGGAAAATTGTTGGATTTGGGCGTCATAGAAGAGCCGTGGCAGGTTTCAATCACCAGAGGTGTTTCAGAGACACTGAAGAATTGGGACAGCTCATCCTGGAAGTGTTGATGCAACGTGATTACTGAACTTGTGTTTATACATATAGTGAAAGGTAAGATCTTTTACAGCTCAGTAATTGGTATTATCTTTCAATTAATCTGTTTCTGCAAGGGGTTAGTGTGTGGATATACATAACACAGTCCTCATCAAAATGTAGCCCACATCACTATTCCCCTTCACTATAGGTCCATTTGCTTGCAAATGTTATTTTATTATTAATTGATGTCACATGATGTGGTCATCTACACAACAGAAAGGGACACAGTTGCTGCTTAATGGAGTGTACAACTGAAGACAGACAAAATGATAGGCTGGAAGGCCTGCAGTTGATTATCCACAGTAAGTGGATTTTGATTATTCTGACTTTTTTTTTTTCTTTCAATATGGTTGGTTTTTGTGGGATTGGACATTGTTAAAAGGTTTCACGGAGATATCTGAACATAACCAGATGAATGTTTTTTATGAGATTGATCTCCCTTCACTTTAGCTATCTCTTTTGTATCACAGTGAGGGTGACTGAACAGTGGAACGGGCTGCCCAGAGAGGTTGTGGAGTCTCCTTCTCTGGAGACATTCAAAACTCGCCTGGACGTGTTCCTCTGTGATGTGCTCTAGGTGTTCCTGCTCTGGCAGGGGGATTGGACTAGATGATCTTTCAAGGTCACTTCCAATCCCTGACATTCTGTGATTCTGTGATTCTGTGAAATCTGAAGAGTGGTGTGCCTGAGCACCACCTGTAGCACATTCTTATACAAGATGGGCAAAAGAGGAATCCAAAGTATGGCCTAAGGAAAAATATAAGCAGGACAATAGCCTTTGAGCATAATGCCTCCTGTATCTGGAGTAAGAAGTCGTCATCAACAGGCTACCCTTGATCAGACAGTCTGTAGTAGCTACCAACTACAAGGTTCTCCTTGTTGCCTCTGTCTTTAATTCACAGAATCACAGAATACCAGTGATTGGAAGGGACCTTGAAAGATCATCTAGTCCAATCCCCCTGCCGGAGCAGGAACACCTAGTTCAGATCACTCAGGAACACATCCAGGTGAGTTTTGAATTCCTACCCATAATCTTTCTTCTTCCTTTTGGTTATTCTTTAGGGACATTTCTTCATGTGCTTAACATTCATTCCTTAACATAGAGGGCAACACCTCTACCCCTCCTTTCTTGCCTGCCCCTTCTGAACAGGTCATCAATAGCCAGACNCATCAATAGCCAGACCAGACACAGAATTCATCCCATCAGGCTTCAGTAATGGTCACTACGTGACAGCTTTCCAGCAGCATGGTAGCTTCCAACTCCACCTGTTTGTTGCCTATGCTGCATGCATTTGTGTAGAGGCACTTCAGCCATCCTGTTAGCTGTGTTACTCTGTTAAGGGAGCACCCCTTGAGGTATGTCACAGGTGTTTTCTTTTTGACCTACTGCCTCAGGATTCCCTGGCTTATCTGTGTAAGACTTTGACTGCAATACAGTATCCCTCGCATGTCTCAGGGCAATAGGTTAAGGCCTTTACTAGCACTTAAATGAAATAATAAAAATAAAATTGAAATAATTCAATAGACACATATATGCAGGCACATATCAGGCTGCCAGGGAGACATCACCAACATGCACTAGGGAAGTTCCAGACTGAACTCAGTGATCCAGTGGGAACCAGATTCCAGAACAAACTGAGGAGTATCAAATGCAAACAAACTGATAGGGTCTTCCTTGGACATCAGTCAAAGCAAAAGAGCCATTGAAGAAGCACCCACTCAAGAAGATCCCTTGAAGAGAAGCCAACCTCATCCCTTTGATCCCTCAGATTTCATACTGATGGTAGTAGATGGGATGGAATACCCTGTTGGTCAGTGTGGGTCACCTGATCTGGCCACTCCTCCCCACAGGTGCATCCCCTCTATGGGATTAAGAACCAAGTCAGCTGACCCTGGCTGCCACAGCAACAAGTAAAAGCAAGAATCTCACTCACTGAACAGAAAGTTGGCTCTGCTCTACCCCAAAGCAGGACAGGGGTAGTGTTATACCCAGCCATAAACGATGGGATAGAATTAAGGGGATCTGTCTCAGAACAGATAGTTTTTCTTACAATAGGCAACACCCTTTAAAGTAAGTCTCTTAAAGAGACCATCCTGAGCAACTTCCTAGGCAGCGGACATGTCAAAGGCAGTAAATACCCAATTTGAAGTCAAATAGCACAAATCATGTGTCGTAAATCAAGATAAAAGGCAAATAAGCCATAGCTTATTGCCAGAAAAGCTGTCCAAAATCTTCCTGAAGGTCATATACGGACTGACCACACTGAACACAGGATTAAGTCAATATTTTGCATTTTGGAACATTTTATGTGTTTGCTTTTAAGTTATATCACCATAGCCAGGAACTAGTAGGAGGTGAGAATCTAGCTTGCTTGCTGTTCAAAGACAGTGTCTGAAGTCCTGCTGCTCATTATCACTGCCTGAAGATACACCATTGCATCTCTTTCCACAGCAGTCTTGGACATTCACCATGTACTGAAATGTAGCTGCACACACTCTTGTGAGCAGATTAACTGTATTTTCCCCTAGAGGTCCATTCTGAAGCTCCTAGCAATGAGGAAAGCACTGCCAGTTCTCACTATGTTTTGTTAATGGGGTGCTGACTCCACTCCCCAGTGATCTTAAAAGGGGCAAAGGGCAGAAGTCACTATTTTCCCTGCTGAGCTAAGCTCTTGAGGCATCTCAAAAGAAACCTCCAGAGAGCTTATCACATCTCTTACTGAAGATTTATTAACTGCAGAAACGTAAATCCCATTCAAGAATTTTGACTTGGCTCTTCCATTGCAGATATTTGTGAGCTGTACTGGTGGACGTGGGGAACTATTGACCTAGAAAAGACTGCAACTATGAGCATCAGGGTAAAGCCATCAGTCAAACTTTCTACAAATATTAGATGGTAAATCTCTTGACCTGAGTTCACATAACAGTTTTAGCTGTGATTATCACCAAGCTCATGCCATTCTTGCATGAACTGAAGGACAGAATCTCACAGGTGGTAGCTGCCATAGATGCACATCCTTTATCCCTGGACACAGGTGTGGATGGGAACAGCTCACTAAATAACTATTCACTTCTCTGAGGGTCCTTGAATGCTACAATGTCCACATAGGATTCTATTTCCTGTAAGAACCACTTAGGTTTCTGGCCACTCAGTGAAGAAAAAGTAAACAGCTTAAGGTCCCTATTCACATCTTTAACATCTATTGCTTGTTTTTCCCCTTGCACTGCAAAAAGAAGTATTAAACTACAGGATAGAGCTTCTGAAATGTAAGTGATCTCAGTAACACCAGAAAGGGCAGAAACAGGCAGGGACAAGGTTACCGTGGGATGTTAATTAGCTGACCACTTGACCCCATCTGCAACCCAGAGTGAGTTTGTGTTAATTTATTTCACACATGACTTGCTCTTACAATCCTTTTCCCACAATGCCAGACAGACTATACAGTGACCTTGGGCTCTGCTTCTGATATTAACTGCTCTGCAGTGTGCTAAAGTCAGCACCAGACATATGTGTGCACTCACAAAAGCACAACAGGTGGGATGGGGATCATCCTTTGTTTTAGCAAAACAACTCATGTTTCTGAGGCAAATTGTGTCTAGTCAATGGACTAACAAGCAGGAACTTGACTCTTTCTGCATCTAGCCATTTAAAAATGAGGTATAGCCACCATTCCCTCTGTTACCTTTAATCAATGCTTACAAAACAGTCAGTACCACATTCAACTTAAAAGTTCTTGCACTGAGCATCTCCCTTAAATATCTAGGAGCCATGGGAAGCAACACTTAATAACAAGCTTATTGTACAAATTTCTTGAGCTGCTAGACAGGGAGAAAAGTAGGTGAGAGTANGTAAATGCACCTTTCCAGGCTCTGATTTAGTAGCAGTTTCTCTGGATGGTTCAGTACACAGAACCAAACATCCACAATTTGCATGACAACAGGAATAAATACTGTCACCACACACTTACATATCCATGTTTCTGACTTGGATTAGTTTACAGCTTTGCAGCTTCTGGCCCTGAGCATAGTCCCACTGTGCTGAGCTATACAAAAACAGAATAAAAATATTATCTTCATTTTCAATCTAAGTACACAGCAATAAACAATAGGCAGGTTAAGAAGAAGAAAACACTATGAGGATATTACATCAGGGAAGAAGAATGGCTTCTTTCATATTACAATAAAAAGGGAATAGGCATAAATAGGAAGTGCATATTCAAATGGTCTTCCCCTAAATTTAGTAAAATGTGGGAGGGGAAGATTATGCAGATGTGATAACCTGCAACCTTCTTACTCTGTCATAGTCAAGACTTGAAAACATGAGAGCTTTATCTTTCTTGCAGGGATGACAAAGTGATTTAGGGATATTATACCAAAAACATCAGCAAATTTCAGATATGTCCTGGGTCGACACTGAAGTCCAGAAAAAAGTCCATGTTTTATCAAACATTACTCTGTTTACAGCATTCCCATACAGTGAGAAACAGCCGTAAAGGAGTTAATGCAGCACAAGGCTCCTCACAGACTAACCTCCAGGTCCTTTGTCTTCCTTTACCCAGTTGAACTGCTACTGATAGCTGAGCCATCCCATTTAAAGATGGTTTGGCTATGCCTAGAAATTCTACTTCTTGTTAGCTCTGTGCTGCACCCAGTAACTACTGAGCACAGGTGCCCCCACGTAACAAGTGGGTTTCCAAGGGATTAAGGAAAAAAATTGACTGAATTGTTCCAAGAAGAAGATTAGTCATTGTGCGTTAAACATGTTTAGCATGAACTAATGACTAGATATATACAAAGCAAGCCACAGGTAAGAAGTAATTAAATGAAGTTCTTGCAGTATATTGGCTGCTTCTCAATTTTGTATCAAATGAGGCACATTATAATCTTAACAGGCAGCTATTTTTCTTCTACAGGTGCTAACTGAACCTAACATTTAAATATGGAGTAAAGAGCACTCTGCTGTGTGGTGTATAAAAATATGCATACAAGGAGCTTCAGTTTTGAAACCTATTCTGAAAATCGATTTGCCAAAAAGAAAAAGGGAAAAAAAAATAATAAAGGGAATTAAACAAGCACACTGTTTAGTGTTGGAAATTGTTTGCTTGGTGTAATGTGTGTGTCCTTTAGGTCACCATGCCTACATAGGTAATTACAATGAACTGCTCTGGTTGGCAGGACAAGGATACATCTGATATATACTGCCACAGATTCTCACCACTCCATCACAGAACTTTGAGCTGCAGAAGGCTGGTGACCTGTGTGGGTTTTTAGAGAGATGAACATGGAATAAGGACAACCATAAGAATTAAGGTCATGTGGCTTAGCACACCTTCACACCAGTCTGGCTATAGCACACCTTCTTCCCATAGCACAGAAAAGCATTGTGTCTAGGTTAATCTGGTCTTCACAAAACAAGTGATGAAGTGTCCATTCTACAACTGAGCTAAACAGAAAGGGTCTAAAGGAAGCCTGGAAAATGCAGGAGTTATAATTTATTATTTTAATTTGTTGTGCACTTTGCAGCCAAACAGGAAGATGTAGTCTCCGCCTGGAAAAGGCCCTTTTCATATCACATGCATTTTTTTGGGTGACCCTTTCACCTACATGAAACTTTACAGTTCCTGAATATAAGAATCTCTAAAGTACAAGTAAGAAAATACATCAGGGGTTTATGTTGTTAAAGAAAAAAAAAAAAAGAAGAAGAAAAAGAAAAGAAAAGGAGGTAGTGTTTGTATGAATGGATCAAGGCAGTGTCAAAAGAGAGAACTGCAACTGGTTCTCTAGTAAGAGTGACAGTGAGAGTGAGATTGTAGGAACATCATGTAGGTTAAGAATTATTCATTAGGAAGTTGTGTTCATTATTGTGAATTACTATGGCAGTGTCTAAGAGCCTTAAATGAAGTACCACTTTGCAATGCAACCAACAGGGAGAAAAAATATGAGGTCATTCTGAGAATTATTTGGGTCGTGTTTAGGGAGAAGGCTCATTCATAACCTGCTGAAAACTCATACTGGGTGCTAAATGACCGGGGACAAACAAGACATAAGGATCTGGCCCATTAGTCTCTGACATTCAAAGCCTCCAGCCTAAACAAGAAGTAGTAAAGAGAATCCGTTCTAAGGCATATTCTAGAGTCAGCCTTTTTTTGTCCTTGAAAAAACTCCTTCCAAGCCTCTAATCACATCTTTAATGTAGCAGAATACATCTTGTAAACAGATGAAAATTAATCCACTGAATTGTTCAGGAAGAAATCACTCCCAGGCGACACTGGCTGCCTCTTAAGTGCTTTGCAAACATCAGATGATTATAAGGGTTTAAGGTGAACCTCTCTGGGCTGGAAAGCTGCTTTAAGAAGGCATGGCAGAGGGCTGTGGTTTCCTGAGCAAACATATTTGTACACCAGGTGTCAGCACAGTACAATATTTCATTTCTGCAAAGATCAAGTCTGAATAATATGGCTCTGGTTGCTCAGTTGTTAAACTGCTTCCTGATGTGGGTTTAATGTAGGCTGTAACTGCCCCTTTTGGTTATAATTTCTTTCATTAGTGATCAGTTGTGTTTTTCTCTGTTAGGTGAAATGTTTCCTTGCCTTATTAGGCTGTGCAACTGCTTAATAGTTTTTTTCCATCATTTTCTCAGAAAAAAAATATTTGATGTTGCAGTAAGAACCTAGGCTGAAAAGAAATTAATGCTGCACCTTGTCACTCAGAGCGATAAATGGCTTAAAGATATTTAGAAACATAATTCAGGTGTTAAATGTTGTTTTAGTTACTTGTATTCTAGTCCTTATAATTGAATTTAAAGGAATTTAGGCATCTTACTTCCAGTACAATTAAAAAAGTGTATATCTAGTACCTATCTTCCAGTATCTCTCTTCAGATATTCAGATTTTCATCTCCAAGCTCTCAGGTTGAATACTAAAGTCAAACCTGCCTTTACCTGTGCAAAAAGATAGCCAAGCAGGGGAAAAGATGAGATACCACTTGGAAGGCAGGAGACATACTCTCAAATCTCTACTCTGCTCAACCTGGAAGATTCTTTCTTAAATAAACAAAACAAAACAAAACAAAACAAAAACAAAAACAAACCAAACCAAACAAAAACAAACAAACAAACAAACAAACAACACTACTAACCCTGTGTCTCAGGGTTCTTAAAATCTCTTTTCCTAGAGCTGTAGCTGTTCCATCTTGTGTAAGTAAATATTAATTGTAACAGTACTTTCCCCCTTCAGATCCCTGGACAATACTCTAATGACCAGACAGTAACTCATGTTTTCACTTGTTTACTCTTAGGTGCATTGGATATTGAATTATTTATACAAAACTGCAGCTTCAGTAGCATTAATTTATTCAAACTGAACCAGTAGCCTCATGATTACAGCAACCTCTTTGATGTCAGGAAACCAACAATTATGCCTCTGCATCAAAACAAACAGCAAGGGGAAACAAACACAAATTTTCTAAACAAGTCTCCTAACAACTGAACAGTGGGGAAAATCAAAGGTCCCTGTTGAAAGGGCTTTTCACTGACTTTTTCTTCATATATGATGATATCTTATCAATATGTTTGGGATCCCCTGGAAGATAAGATTTTTCCAGGGCTGTTGGGATGTCATCGAATCACTGTGGGCCAATGTTAATGGCATGGTCTNTGGATGATCTGGTGCATGTCAGAAGACCGTAGTACCTGGAAAATACTGTCAACAGATAATTAGATACTATAGGAATATAAATTGCAATGATGTCATGTAGGAAAAAACGTGGGATTTAGAAGTCTTGGCTGCACGTAAACATCAGGCTTCGGCATCTAAAATAGCTGTCAGATGTCTCCCTTCCTTCCCTATACCTCTTCAGATCAGGTGCAGCTTTCTGTTGTGCTTGTATCAACACATTTTACATCTTATACTGACAACACAGAATGCTTGTGACTCTGTTCCTGTTGACCCAAATTGTAGTTTTATCCATGTTATCTGAACAGTTTGTTTGTTAATAGGCAGCTTTGCTGTTTCCATTACAGGGAGAACTTGACATTGCCTTGGGCTTTTCTTTTGTTGCAAGGCTGCTTATTTACAGGATGCGCACGTACAGTCCTTTTTCTCTCTGTTCAGGATAAATTTCCTCTTCTTTCCTCAGTTTCTGAAGACCACATGCCAGCACTCTTCCCATAAACCTGTTCTAAATTGTCTCACTGATCCTTCTAGAAGTATCTTCTGCTAACCCACTGCTTTCTGCTATGTCCTGTTTTTACTTGTGGGCTGTTTCTACTTCTGCCTACTCATATGTCATCCTCACACCTCTATATAACTGCACCGATATGTTCAGCAATATTCACCTATGATTTTGTCTGGTGCCTCTGTTGCTCAAGACATCTGCCCCTACAAAAAGTTTAGTGGCTTACATTTTTGCTAAAGGAAGAACAGAGATGACCATCATCTTCAGTCTAATGATCAGCCAATGTTCAGTAACACTACTTGAAATAAAAATGACACCATGATAAAACCAAAACAGATCATTCTACACCTCTGTCTTTCAATGCTGTTTACTAGCATTATGCAAGACATCTAACTTTCTTAGGACAGGCTGAAAAGAAAGAAAAACTGAAAGAACTCAATCTTTTTGAAGGATTTTCAAAGTTTTATCAGAAAGGAGCTAGAACCATTCTCCTTAGTATGCCCATGGCTATATGCATGTCTTAAATTGCCTTTTTGATCATCTGGAAATACAGTCTGGAACTGAACAGATCCAAAATCTGTTAAGCCACAAGGAACATTTTTTGTAGACATCAGTGAACTCTGGGTAAGAATTTGTGGATGCAAGTAGAAAATCCAAGAATTGGCAATGAGTATAATAGAATACGGTGAAGGAAATTCTGTCCATGAATGCCTCAACTGAAACCACTGTAAGAATGGCATTTCTTTTGACACTTAGAAGCACTTCTTCTTTTTCTTTTTTTCAAATCTACTCCTCAGGTAGATCACAAAGTATTTTTCAGTCTTGCCTCAAGTTTTGAAGCAGTTTCTTATCCTTAGAAATGTTCTGATAAATCTTGACTGAAGTCTGGAGCAGTGTTATAGGAAACTGGATGTTTAGTTTTTATTTCTTTTTCATTCCTCTATTCCTCTTGGGAACACTGAACTTTTTTTTTTTTTTTTTTTTTTTTTTTTTTTTTTTTTTTTTTTTATTTCTTATTCCCTTGCAATGTCAAGGGAATGCAATGCTGCATCTCCTTTGGAGGTGTGCTTTGGGTTTTCTTGACACTGTTGTCTTTTTGGTGCTCGGGGACATGGTTTAGTGATGGGGGTTTTTTGTCAGAGTTAGCTTGATGGTTGGACTGGATGATGTTAAAGGCCCTTTCCAACCTAGACAATGCTATTAATCTATGATAATGTAATGAGCCAAAGAATAAGAACACATATGAAACCATCTTCAAATCAAAAGCAAGCTGGAAAGAAGACCCATAGAAGCCCGTATATGAAAAACATAAATGACAGGAATAACCTGCCTTGCTGTAGTCTAATTTCTAGTAATGCAGGCAGTGATGCAGTGTAGTCTTGTTCACAGACACTGCTTTGTGAACTGCCTGTTAAGACCAAATGGGTTTTTTGTACCAGAATTTAAGTTTTTGAAACTTTAAGGATACATTTTTATTAAGGCCATTTTGTTGTATTTCTGGCAGGTTGTACAGGCGTTTTGTGTAGCTTGATAATTTCAAGCATTTGAAAATGCTGTGTTAGTCCTTGTCCAGTTCTTTTAAAGAAAGTGTGGTTGTACAGCTCCAGCACTACAGTTTGCAGACCTATTCAATTCCATAAATTAGAGTTTATACAGGTACAGAAATTGCAATCAGGTTTTCCTGACAGGGAAAGTGAACAGGGTTATGTCCAGCAGCGAAAGGAGCTGGCATCTGGTTTAGTGCATCCTTGGTCTCCCTCTTCTGGCTCAGTTTGAACGAGCACACTTCATCTGTGCTGTGCTGCAGCTCATGGTGACTGCTACTGCCAGGTGGCGAGAGGATATTTGTGAAGAGGACATGAACTTAAGCTATTTTCCAGCACATGGCTGCAACAGCACGGAGCACAGAACCGTGGGCATTTTCAGTCTAGTTCTCCCACTCTCCTCCCATTTTTTGTGCACCAGCTTGAAACTGATCAAACCACCAGATATCTCTTTACTATACACACAGAAGCGGAGGGGGTGATGTAGGAGATTTGGAAATATGAGTGGGTAAGAGATTGTGACTGTAGATGTCCCGATACAGTTGTTAATGCTCAACCCAGCTAATTTACACGTTACATGCCTGCCAAGACTAAGGGCTTAGAACTCTAACATTCAGTTACTAAGTTACCAAGCATTAAAATATACACAAAGGCTGCTGTTCTGCACATTTTTATACTGCTGCAAGTTTCCCATCAGAAATAGTGTGTCCAGCAGGACTAGGGAAGCAATCACCCCCCTGTACTCCACACTGGTGAGGTCGCACCTCAAATACAGTGTTCAGTTTCAGGCTCCTCAACACAAAAAGAACATTGAGGTGCTGGAGCATGTCCAAAGAAGGGCAATGAAGCTGGTGAAGGCACAAGTCTTATGAGGAGCTTGTGCCTCATAAGTAACAGGGAACTGGGGTTGTTTAGCCTGGAGAAAAGGAGGCTGAGGGGAGACTTTATCGCTCTCTACAACTACCTGAAAGGAGGCTGTAGCAAGATGAGAGTTGGTCTCTTCTCCCAAGTAGCAAGCAACAGGATGAGAGGGAACTGCATCAGGTTGTGCCAGGGGAAGTTTAGGTTGGATATTAGGTAACTCTTCACCAAAAGGTTTGTCGAGCATTGGAAAAGGCTGCCCAAGGAAATGGTTGAATCACCACCTCTGGAGGTATTTAAAAGATGTGTATATGTGGTGTTTAGACTTGCTGATCTTAAGGGTCCTTTCCAACCTAAATGACTCTATTATTCTGTAAGTCATTCTGTCAGCAAAATCAGATGGGAATTTGAGTTTCTTCTGAAGGGATTTTGATATGAAGGACACGTTTTATACTCTTCATCTTTATCTTTGGCTTTCTGAGACTTTCTAACACAAGCTAGCCCCTAAGTAGTTTTGTTTCTTTAAAAATAATAATAATAAAAATGCATTGAAGGCTACAGCTGTTAACATCTGACTGTAAAAAAAAATTCAACATCAGACTTCTGTGCCTCACAGATACAAGATTTTTTGTGTTTTGAAGTCACGCATGAAACTGTGAGAAACAGCATCACCCATTTGAATTGCCTTCCTTTTCCTAACACCTGGCTTACAGATATGTGACATTTAGAAGGAAATTTGGAATGGACCAAAAAAGATGGATGTTAATAGGGTGCATAAACTCTGAGACACAGAAACATAGACCACCAAGGAAATGGTCTGTTTATATTTGAGGATTGCTGCCTTTGAAACACAGGGAGTTACAACCCACTGTTTTTCTGCTGTTGGTACAACAATCCTCTTTCTGTAGAAACATACATCCTAGGGACTTTTTACTTGAAATGGTATGTAACAAACACCTGCCTATGTATTTAATAACACTATTAGAAAAGTTGGACTTGTTTTTTCTGTCCTGCCTGCTGCTGGTTTTGATTTTTCTTTATTGTGTGGATCCTGGCTGATGATTTATGTGTGAAAGAAAAACAAAACTTCTGAAGTTTGGACACAAGCCTCTTCTGAGTATGTTGTGGTTTGAACTGCATATTAGTTTTTCTGTCTTCATACTAATATGTGTTTTGGGGAGACATGTGGCACACATGGAAAAGGCCTGCAAGAACATTGGGTTGTGAAGAACTACAGCCCAACCCTATATTTGCTGAATCAGTTATTTTTTTAATGCCATTATTGGGATTTTAGAATTTAAAAACAAATATAAACTGATTAAAAAAAAAAACAAAACCAAAAAACAGTATAAATAGGTGAAGAACATTCTTAGCTTAAACCTGACAAGGTACGAGCCACCAGTTCCTATGTGCAATTGCACATTGATACCTGAGAATTAGTGTCACTTGTTCAACTCCCTACCTCTCTGATCAGGACAGAGAGAGTCCTCATTGCTACAGACTAGATAAAAGTTGATAGCAAGATTAGAAATTAGAGAAAAAAATAGGGAAGAAGCAAACTGTAGTAAGATTAGAAATGGATCTTTGTTAGGAAAAGGGAAAGTTAGCTTTAAGACAAGTTCTCTTTAAGTTGTGGATTTAGGAGCACAGGGATGTAAACTGTGCCCTTTATAGAAGCAGATTTCTGAGCAATTGTGTCTGTAGGCAAAAGTGCCTGTGTCTAGCCACGCAACTGTGATGTGGCACAGTTTGTGAGCTGTTTCTTGTGATTCTCCAAGGTCTAATTAGAGCACCACTGAGTGCTTGAACTAACCCTAGAGGGCTCTAACAACTCAGAAACACACTGTTCATAGAAAAGAAAGGATTGGAGTATCACAGTAGAGCCTTTTAGTTCAAGCCATAAATTTTCTCCTTTGAAAAGGAAACACCTGCTGCTCTTGTGAGTATATCTTATACTTATTTACATGTATTTACATGTGGTTCAAGAATTGTGGTGCAACGTTTCTGTTTTAAATATAGTGACGAAATCTTTGAGATTTTACCATGTTTTTTTCCTTTCCTTTTTTTATCCAGGGAGAGAAATTTATGAAACGGTAGAGAGAACTGAATACATTTGGCAAATCTGTTGACAATTTCATAACAAAACATTAAATGTCAGTTCATGAGCTTCAATTGTTGGAGGCCTTTGGGAGAATTATAAATCTAACAGTGAATCGGAAGATGCAAAGCTAATACATCTCCCCTTCATTTGGATTATCTTGATGCTAGAAATGTCAAATACAAATATAAGATCAAATATAAAATGCCATGAGGGTTGCTGACTTTAAGAAATAGCACATGATATGTATATTAGACAAATTCTCCAAAACAGAATAGCTAAGTCAACTTTTTAGGCTTTTTGACATACAGAAGTCATATGACTACAGCTCTAAAAATATAAATTATGTTTGTCTGTATGGGCCATGGATTAAGGAAGGACATTTATAGGATGTAAATGCTAAATTTACTTGGAGTACAGTAGCATCCCATGGTGAGGATCATAACATTTATAAGAGCACAAAAGTTTCACCACAAACTGTGGGTCAGTCAAAAACCTTTCTTATTCAAGTAGGTGGATTCATGCATGGGACACCACAGCTGTGCTTTGCATACTTTGCATCAAACCATTGCAAAACACATGTTGTCAGGATTTGGTAGTGAAGATGAAGCCTAAAATAGCGTTAATTTTATTGGTTAAAAAGGTGGTTTACCGAGTAGCAGGAGTTGCCAAGGTCATGGCAAAGGAGAAAATAGCAGCATGGGACCAACAGGGAGGATGAGTAAGAGTTAAAGTTTGGTGCATCACCTGTGACAATCCAACAAAACTTGGTATGCCCCAGTCACATAATTCTCAGCTTTTATCTCCCTCACAAACATAGAATTATAGAATTATTTAGGTT
>VZTM01008048.1:3711-99277 GCA_013400555.1 Jacana jacana
GAGCCCAAGGAACTAACAGACACTCAGGAAAATGCAGCTGGTCAACTTGTCATTAAAGCAGATGAGGGGAGTCATAAAGCCTGAAAAGCAACTGGGACAGAAGACAGGGCACACAGAAGGGACTGACCAAGGCCCAGAGCAGGTGTGCTACCTGTTCTAATGGAAGCCATTACTTTGCCAACAGAAACACTGTTCCTGGTTTTAAAAGATATGTATTACCTATATAAGTTATGATAGTATTTAAAACAAAACAAAACAAAACAAACCCAGGATCATATGAATAAAGAAGTTACTTTTAAGGGTTTGACAAAACTAAGGAAATCCTACTTGTGACAACACTGTGTTTTAACTGCATGTAACTGAAAAGATAATATTGTAGGACTAAAGGCAATGGGAACAAACTGAAACACAGGAGGTTTGCAGAATATCGGGAAATGCTTTTTCACTGTGAAGGTGACCAAGCACTAGCTCAGGTTGCCCTAGGAAGTTCTGGATTCTCCATCCTTGGAACCGTTAAAAAAACCTAGACATGGTCCTCGGCAACAAGCTCTAGGTGATGCTGCTTGAGCAGGGTGTTTGCCCAGATGACCTCCAGAGGACTTTTCCAACTTCAGCCCTTCTGTGATTCTGTAAATTCACAGCAACAATTACTGCAGAGATGTCTCTGACAGATAAACTGACATCAGCCTACATTTAGCTGTCAGCTACATATAGATAGACATAGTAATATAGAGATATCCCAATATCTCCTTTCCTCCTAAGGGGGATATTTTTTTCAGAAGGAATATAACTTTGGATTCTTGACATTGTTAACTCTAGGACATTTTGCATATAACTTTTTACATGCTCAGTAGATTAAATGTATTAATAGCCTATTGACCAAGGTGAAAAGACCTTGCCACTTTTATCCCACCATCTGAAGAAAAATACTGATGCCAGATTATAGATAAAAACACCTACAGAGACTTCCTTTTACAGGATATCTTGTAATTTTATAACTTGTAACTTTTTAAGCCAAGGTATTAAAATAAATAATGGTAAGAAGTTGCAGAAAGGACTTCAGGTTTGAAGTGTTGTAACGAGACATTTTTAAGAAGCCGGCAAATGTTTTCAGAATGCAACTGAGTCAGCAAATATCCTGATTAATTTTGTGCATTTGTGCACAACCTTGGCAAAACCCAAATTAAATGGCAAAGAAAACTAACAGAGCTCCCAATGAAGGTAGATACCTAACAGGAAGCAAAGAATCTTAGGGGAGTTGGAGTAGATGATCTCTNGAAAAGTATTAACTAGTTAATTTCCTCTTCTTTCTAGTTACTTTTCTATTCCTCCATGACCTTACCAAGCTTAAAGAGAAAGGAAAAAATCTTCTGTTTAAAGATATACTGTTAAATAAATAGCTTAGAGAAAACTAAATTGGTGTTAATAGAAGATATGTTTGAGGAAGGTAAAGCTCAAAAGGAACTGCCCTTGCACCTTGTCATTCCTGGTTCTGCGGTACAAGTGTGTACTGTGTCTTCAAAATTATCTGAGGGACATTACAATGACTTTTCCAAACATTGTATCTAATATAATTTTAAAAAGAAAGGCTTTGAGACAAAAATGACACATCTCATGGGAAGCAAAGTGACTTATGAAGGAAGCACTTTGAACATGAATTTACCATGAGCTACTGTGATCCCATTCCACTATCTGATGTGCTGATGATGTCTGTGATACAGGTGTTTGCTGCAGCAGATCTTGCTTCTTGAATATTGCCCTGTCCCTTGAATCTTGTCTTGCTTCCCAAAGAGCCAATATATTTTTCTGTATTATCTGCTGCTGCCGCATCTATGTCAGGAATTATATGCAGATAAGAATTTCTGACAGAATAACACACTGGTAATTTAGAAAATTTGCCTTTGCTGGTTAGGTGATGTGTTATAAGTGGTCTTCTCTATCTTATTACATAAGGATTCATAATATTGATATTTGAGAAAATGAATGTAAGCGTTTTCACTGTAATCCAAAAGCTTCCCCCTGTAACAGCCCAATGAAACTCCAACAGGTTAATATGTGAATAAGTAAAGTCATCAGAAAAGTCTGGTGAGGAAGCCACAATATGTCCTTGCCTGATAAGAGGAAGATTGATAACCTAGATGTCTGCTTCTTTAGACAATAATTACTCATTATCTGCAAACGTCTGGATGGTAAGTAAGGAGCTTGAAACTCCTTTCATACTACTCTTTGAAGTAGCTGTACTGACCTTGTGACTGAATCAGTCCCAGTCCCTTTTATGTTTTTGGCTTCCTTATCTAATAATTTACTTAATGGAGCTCTTGCTCCCATGAGACTCAGATTTGTCTAGGACAGAATTAAGAAAATAAGTGCAGTTACTTGCCTAAGGAACAAAGACCGAGATCTCATCTAGCTATCTCCAGAGATCAGGCCAATAACCCATAAACCTCATTCACAGGGGCATTGTACCTCTTGGGAATCAAAGGCAGGGACATTCAGTCATTTAAGCAAAAAGCCTTATCATTCCCTGCTGAGTATGATCAAACATGGAAGTGAAAGGAAAGGAGGTAGAAAAAAGTAGCCAAGGAACGTTATAGCCTCAGGCGACTGAATGACAAACAGAGCAGCACTTGTTCCTGATGTTGAAGGAGCCCAAGGAACTAACAGACACTCAGGAAAATGCAGCTGGTCAACTTGTCATTAAAGCAGATGAGGGGAGTCATAAAGCCTGAAAAGCAACTGGGACAGAAGACAGGGCACACAGAAGGGACTGACCAAGGCCCAGAGCAGGTGTGCTACCTGTTCTAATGGAAGCCATTACTTTGCCAACAGAAACACTGTTCCTGGTTTTAAAAGATATGTATTACCTATATAAGTTATGATAGTATTTAAAACAAAACAAAACAAAACAAACCCAGGATCATATGAATAAAGAAGTTACTTTTAAGGGTTTGACAAAACTAAGGAAATCCTACTTGTGACAACACTGTGTTTTAACTGCATGTAACTGAAAAGATAATATTGTAGGACTAAAGGCAATGGGAACAAACTGAAACACAGGAGGTTTGCAGAATATCGGGAAATGCTTTTTCACTGTGAAGGTGACCAAGCACTAGCTCAGGTTGCCCTAGGAAGTTCTGGATTCTCCATCCTTGGAACCGTTAAAAAAACCTAGACATGGTCCTCGGCAACAAGCTCTAGGTGATGCTGCTTGAGCAGGGTGTTTGCCCAGATGACCTCCAGAGGACTTTTCCAACTTCAGCCCTTCTGTGATTCTGTAAATTCACAGCAACAATTACTGCAGAGATGTCTCTGACAGATAAACTGACATCAGCCTACATTTAGCTGTCAGCTACATATAGATAGACATAGTAATATAGAGATATCCCAATATCTCCTTTCCTCCTAAGGGGGATATTTTTTTCAGAAGGAATATAACTTTGGATTCTTGACATTGTTAACTCTAGGACATTTTGCATATAACTTTTTACATGCTCAGTAGATTAAATGTATTAATAGCCTATTGACCAAGGTGAAAAGACCTTGCCACTTTTATCCCACCATCTGAAGAAAAATACTGATGCCAGATTATAGATAAAAACACCTACAGAGACTTCCTTTTACAGGATATCTTGTAATTTTATAACTTGTAACTTTTTAAGCCAAGGTATTAAAATAAATAATGGTAAGAAGTTGCAGAAAGGACTTCAGGTTTGAAGTGTTGTAACGAGACATTTTTAAGAAGCCGGCAAATGTTTTCAGAATGCAACTGAGTCAGCAAATATCCTGATTAATTTTGTGCATTTGTGCACAACCTTGGCAAAACCCAAATTAAATGGCAAAGAAAACTAACAGAGCTCCCAATGAAGGTAGATACCTAACAGGAAGCAAAGAATCTTAGGGGAGTTGGAGTAGATGATCTCTAGAGGCCCCTTCCGACTCTGACAATTTCGTGTTCAGCCTTGAGAACGGAGGCTGAGGGGAAACCATATTGCTCTCTACAACTACCTGAAAGGAAGGGGTAGCTGGGGGGGTAGGTCTCTTCTCCCAAGGAACAGGCTACAGGACAAGAGGAAACGGCCTCAAGTTGTGTCAGGGGAGGTTCAGATTGTATAAAAGGAACCATTTTTACATGGAAAGGGTTATTAAAGCATTGGAATGATCTGCCCAGGGAAGTGGTTGAAGCACCATCCCTTGAGGTATTTAAAAGACGGGTAGACATAGTGCTTATGGCACAGTTTAGTGATGGTTTTTATCAGAGTTAGGTTGATGGTTGGACTAGATGATCTTAGAGATCGGTTCCAACCTAGACAGTTCTATGATTCTACGAGTCTCCATTGCTTCCAAATGCCTGTCTAAAGCCTTAGTTGCTCAGAGAAAACCCCAGCTAAGCTTGATGAGGAATGACTTTGCTGAGATTTTTATCTCATATTACTAAGCAGCTTTAAAATGCAAGGTCATATTAAGTATTAGAAAATTATTAATTAGAAAAAGTCTACTTTTGGAAAAAAAGCCATCTGTTTTGGAGCAGCAATGAAAGAAAGCAAAACCAAAACAAATGGCCATTTGTGTTTTAACTTCTACCTTAGCAAGTTTAGGATGCAGTGAAATTTCCCCGGTTATGATTTGATGGGAAAAAGTATCTTGGGAAGCAATGAGTCACCTCAAACAGAAACCTACCCAGCTCCAGGGAGCAGCTGGGTTCTGCCGAAGGGGGTATGAGTGTACCTGCAGGCTGTCAGGCTTCATGTGTACTCAAGAGTATGTACTGCTTGTGGCTATCAGTCCCCCAATAAAGAGACATGCAGTGACCAACTGCCAGTGGCACAGGCCACTGCGCAAAGCCCAAGTCAGATATTAAACAAAGTGGTATCCTGGCAGTGATAACACTTTAATTTGTCAAATTTCCCCCAAAAGCATACGTATTTGGATGTCTTACACTCTGTCTTATTTTGGATGTCTTATACATATGTTACTCCAAAAGGGCCAATCATTTTGGGATTGTTTAGTTTGAGGAAGAGGAGGCTGAGGGGAGACCTCATCACTCTCTACAACTGCTTGAAAGGGCATTGTAGAGAGGTTGGTGATGGTCTCTTCTCATGGGCAATTAGCAACAGAACAAGAGGGAATGGCTGCAAGCTGCAGCAGGGTAGGTTTAGACTGGACATTAGGAAAAAGTTTTTCACAGAGAGAGTGGTCAGGCAGTGGAATCAGCTGCCCAGGGAGGTGGTGGAGTCACCATCCCTGACTGTGTTTAAGAGTAGATTGGATGTGGTGTTGAGAGATCTGGTGTAGGGGAGAACTTGTAGAGTAAGGAGAATGGTTGGACTTGATGATCCCAAGGGTGTCTTCCAACCTATATGATTCTATGATTCTATTCTATGATTTTATGAATAGATGCATCAAGTAAGTACATAAACAAAAAAAGAGAGGTCTGTGAGGATACACGTGTTCTTCCCTGAAGGAATGGTTTTGCTTGCTTCCTTCAGATTCCATTATCAGCATTTTCACTTTGTAATGATGTCTTGGTGCAGAAGAGCAAGATGAACAAACTTCCACATTCATCTGAAACAGCCCCTTCAAAAATGCTTTGTGTATAAGCTGTCAATCTCCATTTCAGAAGCAGAAGATGCATAAAAGTCGAGACACTCAGACGTAATCTATCCCAGGTTAAGTTTTTGCATTGAAAATAATTTCCTCATACCTCAGATCACTATCTTGTTTTATTGGTAAACTTTAGTTTGGACTTGTTAATGTATTTGTCACCAATATGCTCCTTTCTTGACTTTTTATAGATTGCCTTGGTTATAGTAATAAATGCACAGTCAAAAAAAGACAATTTTACTTTGAGCTGGGCAATATATGGCAAGACTTCAGTCAAAAGTGTTTTATCTTGACCCAGAAAAATTATATGCAAATATATGTGTGTCACACTTTTCTTTTTGGTTAGTATTTGATTTTAGAAGGAATTTCTGCAACTGAAACAGAGCTAAAAATATCCTACAGATTAAGGTTTATTACATGCATGTGTTGATTTTACGTGTATATATCAATGAGAAAGTATATTCCCTGAAATAATGAAAACTTCCAGCCTCTCTCAGCTATTAATCCTTAACGCTACGTACTGCTGCTTCCTTTTTCTGTTACAAATTTTCAAAAGCAGTCTAGGGGATTTAGACACATATTATCTATTAATTCTAGTGGCAGACATTTATCTAAATCCTCTTGATATTTTGTTTATTTTTAAAAAAAATTATTCAGGCTTCCTCTTATCTGCTCACTTTCCCTTGATAATGGCATCGGTTAAGCACTGCCAGTGTTAAAAGTGTTACACCTCGGTCATCGAAGAGGATTAGACGTCTTTATACCCAAGGAACCAAAAGGGTAAAACAGCTAGGAAAGAATTATGCAAGTATATCAACTGCACTGTTTTTTTTTTTCAGAAGAGACTGTATCTTCAGAATTGCGTGAGCATGCCTGATGCACTGCCTCATATATTCTGAGTTTCTTCTGGCATTAAATTAATGTTAATTGTAAAGAAACCCACAATGATTATTAATATTAATAGCAACATTATTTATTTTAAGGTGTTTGCTGTTTTTCCCTCTTTCAGTCCCTCTTAAAGTTCTTCTTGAAAGATTTCAAGTTTAAAAAAAAATAAAATCTTTTCCTCTTCTTTATACAATTACAATTTCTTGGAGGAACTAAAAACATTAAATCTCCCTTTGGAATAACCTCTTCATTTAATCTTCTATCTTTTATTTCAGTCATTTTATATCCAGAAGACTGCAGCAGTAGAAAAGAGAGGTCAAAAGGTGGAAACATCAATGCTTATGTAATCCCCAAAGAAGATTATTCCCCTTACAAAAATGGCTAGTATGACATGTGAAATTAAAGATATTTATTGTGTGTCTGCACATAACTTGTAATGGAATTGGTGAATCTTTAGAAAAATAGAGCAACCTGAGAACAACTGAGCTTTTCCCATGGTATCAGTGCGGATGGTATTAAAGTTCAAGTCAGTTTTTCTAACCCACCACTTGCCAAAGAGCTGTGCAGAGCCTTTCTTCCTCTCCCTATACTCTTCTGCCAACTAAAGGATGCCAGGTATACAGACCTGTTAGAAATGGGAGAAGGGGCGCCACTTGGGTTTTAGCACACCTATTGGTCCTGGCAAATATGCATGCATTGTTTTCTCATTTGGGTTAGGGCGACACCCATTCCCAGATGGATAAAGCACATTTATTGTGTTTCTGTGCCAGGATTACACAATCTGATGTGGTCTACCGTGTGAGTATACTAAAAGTAAAAAGATTTTGAGGCACAGCGTGTAGGTGGCACTTCATAGGACAAAGATCACTGGACAGATACTTTTTTATTTATTTCATGTGTCACTGGATGTACCAGTCAAAAACAGTTGGAACACAGTGCTCAAAAAAGATCACATGCCTCCGACAATCTACTGAATGTGCCAGCTCAACTTCCAAGGAAACTTTGTATGAAAAAAATACCCATTTATTAGCGTCAGGTATAGCATTTTAAAATTAATGCCTAATTAAATTAATATTTACATATCACATACAAATGCCCAGCTGCTTAAAACCAAACAGGATACCTTCTGAGACTAACTTTGATAACTACGTTTCCCCATACGTGCGTGTTTTCATAACGAATGGGAAAAATACCCACTGAGACTTCATTTAAAATCAATACATTATAATTACACAATAGGATTAGAGAGTAAGCACTTTCACCCAATCAAGTCAGTGTACCATCAGGAAAGAGATTGCCCTAAAAAGTAAACCAGGCTCAACTCTTATCTCGAATTCTATCAATTTGCTCTAAATTTCAAAATATTTTCAGAATTCAATAGACAAGTTCTTAATTTTTTCTCTCAAATCATCGCAAATAATACAAGGTAGGAAAAGGGATATCTTTTGAAAATAACTGAAAAGTAGGATTGGCTGGAAAAGAGTGCCTTGGTTGAGTATTTCCTTGCTCATTGTATATCTTTAATCATATTGTTGATGTATTTTAATCATGTCTTATTTTTTAAAAAAGTAGATGGTAAGACTACTTGTGTTGGTGTCACATCATTTCTATCTTGCTCTGCTCTTGCCTGGTTTCTCTTAAGAGACAAAATGTCAACCGGTTTCTGCAGTGACAAAACAATATGGTTTCATTTGATTGTTACTGGTGATATTTTTGGCTTATTTTTCATGACTCTGTCACCCAGATTCATAAAGAAGCTGCTTCTCCTCATTTGGATATTGGTTTTCAGCAGCAATTTTTCATGCTTGACTTGACCAATGTGATTTTCACTGCTGTATTCTGACTTTTGTGATGATATGACTATTTGTATTAATTCAGAGGAGTTAAAATACTACCTCAAATTTGACTGCAGATAGTTGAGTGAAAACAGAGGGTTATTCCACTACCAGGAGCATTCAGAAACATTTATATCACCCATTTGTTGCCACCTGTTTTAGTTTTTTTCCGAACTGAAAAAGAAAAACATATCAGGTTCATACTCCTACCTTCCAACTCCCAGCAGCCAAGTTCTGCAGTGCTCCTGCTGCCCCCTCCAGTGTGTCTGGATTTGAGCACTCAGAAAGAAGTGTGAGGTAGGGTTTGACTATTGAAGGGTGCCACAGCATCTGGATTCCTTTGGGTGGTTCTGCACAGTCTGGGAGAGGTCCTACGCCATCCCACTGTTGGAAAGTAGAAACCAGATTGTCAGCAAGGAACAGCATAATACTTGAGAATTACCTCAGCTGAAGTTATAACATCTACGTGTGTGTGCGTGAAGGCATCTGCCCACAAGCAGCCATTCTCAATTTTATGAAGAATCATATACTTTGCTAGAGAACCCAAATTTCCTACTCAGCACTCCTTATAGAAGAGCTATAGTATTGGCAGAAATCACAGTGATTTAGCTGGCTGACATAACAAAGCCACTTTTCACTGCATGTATTTTTTTGGCTGGGAACAGAAGCCCAGTGCATGTGAATGTATCTTAAGAGGCAAACCTAGAACTTGCATGGGAAGAAGTGATTTTCCTTTTTCCCCATCCTGCTCAGTTTTTTGCATTCTATCTCTTTTCATGAGGGGAAAAAACACCACCACAAAATACCACTGTGGAAAACTAAATCCCTGAAGGCCACGAGCCCTCCATCCCCTGAAAGGCCCAAGGGTGCTAAGACTCCCTTAACTGCACAACTTCCTCTGGCTTCCCACTGTTCAAGTGTTGGAGGCATTTTGGCCATACATCCAGCGAGCCATGTGGTCTGAGTCTCCTATGTAGTCCGTAGAAACGCATCTCGTGAAGCAGACTCTCTCTTTTTGACCACATACAGAGTTTTGCCATGAAAATAACCCTAGTCTGATATCCAAAATGGGCGATATTAAAACCTGGACAACAAGCAGGTTCTTGCACAAAACCCACTCTTACCAGAAAGAGAAACTTTATTTCAGGAGAACTGTGATTCACCTCTCCAGTGGAATGCATAATACTTGCAGTCAGGCATGAAACATCTTAAACGAAGGAAATTCAAGGACTTTTGTTTAAAAAGTAAGGTGTAGAGTGCACTTTTAATGAAATTTTAAATGTGATTTCTATCTATATATGCTATGTATATTTTACTTTGCTTTGTACTGATAAAAGGATTTAGAAAATTTATAGCCTTAATACCACTGTTAGGAACAAGCCTCAACTGTTCAACATAATTTCTTTTCTGACACCTCTGACATGTCCAGATTGCACGATACGACACAAAGTAAACATTCTCAGGCCTTGGGTTATAGCTTACTGTGATTATGTAAATAAAAAATGTGTATGATAACATTAAACATCTACAAGACATACAAAGATAGCGCAAACCAAATTAATTCCTTGCTTAGATCTGCAGAAGTTAGTGTAATTAGTTGTAAGTCAACCAACACAACTTGCACTGGGAAAGACCTAGAATCTCTTGTTTTCAGGAAACATCAATCATCATTTTATTTAAGTTACCTTCAAAAATGTACACATAGTTTAAGGGACAATCAAGTCCTATCTAACAACAACTAACATAACTGGATTTTAACTAGGTTTTGCTAGATTGCTAGCATTAAGAATGCCAAGCTCTATTTTTTCTAAATTAAACCAGAACAAACCCCAAAGTTGAAAGCTAGTGAGATCACTTAATACACATGAGCAGTTACTGAAGACTAGAAAGCTGTTCAGATATGAAGCTCACTGCACTGGACAAAAGTTATCTTAGTTTAAAAGTACTGAGCAGCAATACCTAGTGGTGGCTGAGAAACTATAGGAAAATTGCCTTCTAGAGAAACAGTCCCTTTAAATGACACTATTGTAGGTCTGTGCCTCTGAATTTTTTAATACTTTTTTGCCTTTAAACCAATATGTTGATTTCACTGCATGTGACTCAGTTCTTTTTTTTTCCATATAAATCACCATCCTTCCCACAAATGACTTCTCGTCAGCTTATTAAAAATACATTAAAACCTGCTTCTTATTTTAACTCTCAGAATTCAATCATTTGTGCAGGCAGATTTTTTTTGAAAATAAATGAGAAACATAACTTACAGGTCAAATCTGACCTCATATCAGATTTAGGCTTTGTACCTTAGTAAGTCCACTTATGAATGACTTGTGACATCCAAGGGCACAAATTCAGGTCTTCATCAATCTCATTCCAATTTGTGTTAATCATGGACACATCATGCAATTGGGCGTTTGCACAGAGTACTTGCATTATTTCACAGACAAAGTATATCAAATATATCAGACTGACTCAATACATTTTTTGTGCACATGTGGGGATAGAACTTTTTAAAACACCTCAGGTATTTACAACCCCAAAGACCGCTGAAAATCAGCTGATGTAAACAGAGCTGTATATATCTTCATGCTGTGCTGGTAGTTATGAAGCACTAGACAGGATACTTGAAGATTAATCAATATTTAATGTGGTTTTGCCATACTCCCCAGTAACGAGAAAACGTTTGAAAAGAAATGAGACAAATTACTGCGTTTCCCTGCCCCTTTTGCTACTCACTTTTAAAAGGAATGTATTAATTTATCACCAACTTTCGGGGAAGATGTTTTTTTTCAAGACACTGTGATGCCTCAGAGTCCTCGTAAGGGTGATGGAAATTTTTAGCACTGCACCTGCAGTGAAGGTGCAGTAAATCCAGTGACATTGGATAATATCCTGCACTGTTCTTTAGATGCAGTGCGTGTGCCCAGAGCAGCTGAGTGACATGCATAAAGAGTGTATCACTCCCAACCATGGATAACATACATGCTGTACCTATGGTAGCCTCTTCAAGATTGTGCAAGAAAGGGTGACAGAATTGTAGCACCTTCTGGGAGGTAGAGGGTACAGGCAACCACAACATGCACCATGCTGGAGCGAGTCCAGAGGAGGACCAGGAAGATGATTAGAGGAGTAGAACAACTCTCCTATGAAGACAGGCTGAGAGAGTTGGGACTGTTCAGCTTGAAGAAAGAAGGCTCTGGGGAGATCGTATAACGGCTTCCCCATACTTAATGGGGACCTACAGGAAAGATGGGGAGGGACTCTTTATGCAGTGTCGTGATAGGACAAGGGGTAGTGGTTTTAAACTGAAAGAGAGGAGATCTAGATTAGATATTAGGAAGAGATTATTTACAGTGAGGGTGGTGAACCATCACAACAGGTTGCCCAGGGAAGCTGTGGATGCCTCATCCCTAGAGGCATTTAGGTTTAGTGGGAGGTGTCCTTGCCTAAGGCAGGGGGTTGAAACTCTATGACCTGACATGCACTCCCCGCCTACCATGTTTCAAATCCTCTCTGCTCCTGCATGTGTTATCTCAGCTAACCCTTCACTGCAGGGCCTAAAGGCTTCTAGAATCTTCCACATAGCTGAGACCAGTGCCTGCAGCCTGACAGTTGCAGGGCATGCAGAACTGATATAAGTCAGAAAAGAAGCTTTTGTAAATGAGATTTTCCTGATCTTCCCCCATTTATTTTCTATTTCGTATATATAAACATCCATTGCCTAAGAAAAAAAAATAATCCCCAAAATGACATTACAGTCCATTTCCTCAAATGGTGGCTAAGGCACGGCAGAAGTTGCTTTGTAGTTCACATTGCTCAATGTTAATGAACCGAGGCAGTGTGCAAAACAAGCCTATCCAGTGAATTACTGGAACAGTTACTATATTGTTGCAGACCATCAGGAATAATCAGTAAGGTCTGAGATAGGCTGTGGATGTATTAGCAGCCTCTGAAAAAGAGGACGACTGTATGCAATTACTCTTCCTAGCTTATGCTAAGAAAGAAAAAAAGTCATAAACAAATATTCCTCCCAGGCTTCCCTCCTTCAGCTGAAATTACCCGCATATATTGCGGCTGAAGCTGACAAACTGTTAGTTACGTGGGCAAGATACAAATCTCTCATTTCCTGAAATCGGTGCGAAGCAAGGATGAAAGTCAAGAAGAATAAAAAGGCGAATACCAAGATCTTTAAGAACAGCAGACGTTTTACAATAAGAGTGCTCTAATAAGGTTTCCAAAGTTTTCACACTACTAAGGAACTTTGAGAGGAGAAAAAGATTATTCATCAAGAAGGTCCTTTATGCCACACCAGACATCATCTACCAACTTCTTTCTCATTTTAATGAAAGCATATCCAGGCTTACTGGTTACCAGGGAAGGCTTCAACTCAGTAAGGAAGTGCACTCTCTGTATTTTGGTACTAACAACATCAAGTTGGTAGTGTTTGTCATAAGGGAATAACACTTGATGACAGTTTTTCCAAAAACAGTGTTTTATTTTCATTTATTAAATAGGAATATTTTTCTTTGCCCTGGTCCATGCAAAAAAAAAACACTACTAAAAGAAAAAAAAATCTAGGAAAAAACTCAAACAAAACTCAGCAGTGACTAAATAAACTAACAGGGCCCCTAAGACAGCAATGATTTCTCACCCTGGATATCTTAGTGGCTGTGGCAGTCTATGCCAGCTGTCCCTAGGCAGCTGTCCCCTGTCAACAACCTCTTTTGGAAGCCTTTGTCCAAGACATGCATTGGCCTGTCAAGAGCAGAAATCTGAAGTTAAGCAACAAAAATTCATCTAAATCACAGAGCTTGCTTGGTGATGGGAATGCATGCAGCTCCTACAAAGAAGGCAGGAATGTCACTATTTAAATCAAGTCAAATTTCAGTTTGGCCTAAAGAAAGGTGGTGAATATAAATGAAGGTGTCCACTAACACAGAGACTACAGAGTAGGGGAGAATGCACCAGAGATGCTGTGGTCCAGCAACATGAAGTCCCAACAAAACCAGACAATTTTCAGATAGGTTATTGCACAAATAAAGGTAACCTCCCCAGTTTGATGCAACAATGTTTACAGTTTTGGGAAATGTGTTCAGAATGCCTTCAAAACATTCCAGTGTTTTGAATCTTTTTACTAATCTGAGATATTAATGGATGTAAATTTGACTTCAGATTCCATATTATATTCTTAAAATAAACATCAGTGCCTTTATTCAATGTTTTAATATTATTAAAGTTAGCTAAGAAAACAAATAATCATTCAATTTGTGCGTTTTTACTTGAAGCCAGATTCCTTTAAAATAAAACAGGATGGAGTCCAATACAAGGACAACAATTTTTGGCATCTGGCTACACCTCCTTCTACTAACTCCTCTCCTCTCTCTAGGAAGCTGAAGCTAATGGGCTTTGCACTATATTCCACAAATTGACAAATACAAATTGTACTTAATAACCCTGTAGTTTTGACTTCAAAAACAATTTGGTTATACATGATACTGAGAGATTCCCAGGGTATACAAGATGTTTCTGTGTAGGCAAGCAAGAATTTAGAAGTGTTTGCTAAGAAGCTCTGTAAGGAACTCCTCAAGATAGTTGATTTCTTGCAAATCAGTACTTGACATAACCACCTTGTGCAAGACAAGCAAGCAAACAAGGGAAAATATCCTTCCTGAACAGAACATACTAGCGACACAGTCGTTCATCCCTAATTCAGTTTAGACTGTTAGCTAAACCCAGAAGCTGCCACCATTATTCCGTTTCTGTGCTTAATTTGGTATGGCTTGGTAAAGTACTGGAATATACTTGGTAAAAGTGGTCTCACCACATGAAAAAGCATATCTGATGCCTTTATTTTTTATTCTTTTTGAAATATTATTGCCTTAAGCCTCCTATTTCACCTGGATAGAAGAATTTACAGCCCATTTAGCTAGCATGCTAAAGAGGTGTGCCAGTCAATTCGTAATGATATATGACTTGAAGTGTTGCTGATATACCTTAAGGCTCCTGACAGAAGGTGAAAGAGAAGGTCAGGCTCATTTCAAAAGTGCCACTTCCAATCAAAAATCAGATTTTGGGCTAGATTCTGGGCTGACATGAATGATCACAGAGAGGGAACTCGAGGGGTGTGTGAAGCTCAGGAGTCAGCCTGTTTCTTCTTTGTGAAGAAAGGAAAGGAAATTAAATAGTGCCACATGTGTATATAATGGGCTACATAACAAGAAATAAAACAAGGATTAATGACAACTCCCTGGTTCTTTTGCTGGAATTGGACTGTACAAGTTATTTCCCCTAATTGCTTGTTATGTTTTAACCCCAGCCAGTAACTAGAACCATGCAGTCCCTTGCTCACTCCTCCCTCCCTCAGTAGGGCAGGAAGAGGGACAAAAGGAGACGGAAAAAAATCTCATGGGTTTACATAAGGACAGTTTAATAGAACAGTAACAGAAAAGGAAAATAATTACTAATTATAATAATGATGGTACAAGTATATAGAAAATGAAGTGATACAGCACCACCCAATTATTGACTGCCCATCCCACCCTGAGCAGGGATTGTGGTTTCCAGCCACTCCCTATTTGTATATCACACATGACATCTATGGTATGTAATATTCCTTTGTCCAGCTTGTCCTATCTATGCTCCCTCTCAGCCTCCCTTTTTTTTCAGGGAAGCTGAAAAAGTTCTTGACTAATGAAAACATCACTTAACTACTAAATCAGTTTGTGTCATCAACATTATTCTCATACTAAATCCAAAACATAGAAGCTACCAGGAAAAAACACAAAAGCTCTATCCTCCCAGTGGAAACCAGGACACTGCTTTTTGTCCTATTCCTTGTTTCTCATATAGCTCTCACAAACCTCTTGGCAGCAGTGAGAAGAACAACAACAACAGTGACAAAGTTTTCCAAAGTGATAATATCCACTCCAGTGGAAAAGTGACATGATACAAGGCAGAAAGGTCAACGTCTACAACGTTCTAGTTGGAGATGAAGGAGCTGGGGAGCTTTGTGGGGTGAAGGGTCAGTAACAGCTGATGACAGGTAAGCAGCAGAGAGAATATAATGAAGAGCGACAGCAGGTAACTACAGTCCTTGGCATCCAAGACAGAAATGAAGACTGGTGAGTTTTGGGTTTCTTTGGGCATGAAACTTGCGTGACAAAGCACACACTTCAGGCACCTGTCTGAGCTCTGGTAAAGAGCCAGAGGTAGGATTGTAGGCTCTTCTAAGAGAGCCTACAGTGAGAGTCTACAAAACCCACCCTTATTCTGAAATAGGGAAAATTGTGAAACTAAGGGAAATCTTTAAGTAAAGTCATTTGAAAGGTGACATTAGGCTTAACTATGAACTAAACGAAGAAACATCTCTTACTTGATTTCAAGATGAGAAGTTGCCATTGGTACAGACAACTGATAGCATTAATGAAAAATATACTACAATTTGTTCTTTAAAGGCCTTTCAAATAATAACACATTTGATATTACTGTTCAGTTCTGTTTTTCTCCTCAAGACACGTACTGCAACTAGAACTGAAATATAAACTAGAGAAATAGTGATAATTGTTTCCTAAATAAAGAAATTAACTTCTATGAGAAGTTAATGAGAGTAAAAGGAAAATTCCACAGTCATACGCCTTTATCACATGAGAACCCTGCGACACTGTCTAAAAAGACCAATACCTATGCCTTCAACATACATTTCCTGGGGATATAAAAAATAGCAGGGTGCAGAACTGGAAACTAGTGCCCTGCACTGAGGTGTCACAACTCTGAAGAGATGTGTCTGTGCCCTGTGCTTCACCTGACAGGACAAGCAAAACTCTAACAAGTATTAAAGAAATCACACTGGTAAACAACTGGGGTATTAATTCTGGGCTGAACACCACTTTGTGTATCTGTAAATGACAACATTAAGGAGCCTAAAGAAAGATTTGGTTTTATATTTGTGAAGAACTTTTCTGATATGTAACTAAGTCTGTATAATCTTCTGTGAATAATCTATTTAAAAATAGCCTGGAGCTCAATGCTGTCTCTTCATGGGGCACCTGGGTAACCGACTACTTTTATGTCTTCCATTTCTTTGAGGTTACCTTGCACAGGTTCCAAATCTGTGGTGGTGTGCAGCACTTTCAGATGTCCTAAATCATTACATAGGAAGATTCCATAGGTATGCCCATAAGTACACCTTGGCTATTTACATGAAAAACACTGTCCCCACCATGAGCATGATCTTCAGAACTACATTATAAGATATTTCAAAGGATAAAAGCCTCCCTGCTGAGGCACTTAAAGGAATGAGCACTCTAAAAATAGCATCCCAAGAAGAGCACAAGACCTTTTCTGAAGGACAGAACAAGCAGCAGGTTACAGTTTAAGTACTGCAATTGAAAAGAGATTATGAAAGGCATTACCTGGGAAAACTTAAAAGTCTTGCAGAAAAATGATGAGATTACTGTAAAAGAATACATACACGTGTAATACAAAGGGCAGCAGACAGCACATAGGGAGTTGCACTTGGGCCACAACAACCCCATGCATCGCTACAGGCTTGGGGCAGTGTGGCTGGAGCTGCCTGGCAGAAAAGGACCTCAGGGTGCTGGTCGACAGGCGGCTGAACATGAGCCAGCAGTGTGCCTAGGTGGCCAAGAAGGCCAATGGCATCCTGGCTTGCACAAAAAATAGTGTGACCAGCAGAAGTAGGGAGGTGATTGTCCCCCTGTACTCAGCACTGGTAAGGCCACACCTTGAGTATTGTGTCCAGTTCTGGGCACCTCAACACAAGAGAGATATCGAGGTGCTGGAGAGAGTACAGAGGAGGGCAACGAAACTGGTGAGAGGCCTGGAGAATAAGGCTTATGAGGATCGATTGGGGGAGTTGGGATTGTTTAGTTTGAGGAAGAGGAGGCTGAGGGGAGACCTCATCACTCTCTACAACTGCTTGAAAGGGCACTGTAGAGAGATTGGTGCTGGTCTCTTCTCATGGGCAATGAACGACAGAACAAGAGGGAATGGCTGCAAGCTGCAGCAGGGTAGGGTTAGGCTGGACATTAGGAAAAAATTTTTCACAGAGAGAGTGGTCAGTCAGTGGAATCAGCTGCCCAGGGAAGTGGTGGAGTCACCATCCCTGACTGTGTTTAAGAGTAGATTAGATGTGGTGTTGAGGGATATGGTGTAGGGGAGAACTTGTAGAGTAGGGCTGATGGTTGGACTTGATGATCCCAGGGGTCTCTTCCAACCTAAATGATTCTATGATTCTATGTGAAAACTTTCTCCCGAAAGCTGCAGAGTGTTGATGAGCTTACTTTTAATGGGTGAATTCTGACTAAGCTGAGGAAAACAGTATCATCCTGTTGTTAAGGACTCTTGCCTAGAAAATAACAACTCCAACAAACCACCCAAAAACATTGATGTTTCTTGACACACAAAGAAACAGTAAACAGAATATTCCTGACTAACACACAGTCCAGAGAAAGAAAACTGGGTTTCCAGTTAGTCCTACTTTTCAGTAGTAATGAAGATACTGAGGTCCAGACAAACTGCAAGATAACGATGGAGCCAAAGAAGCAGAAAGAACTTCCCCCACCCCCATAAATGGACTGGGTGGTTTCCAGAAAGAAAACTAACTCAATACAGTCGTGTGCTCATTTTTGCAAAATATATGGGACCAAAAAATTTCTTTTACCCTGGTTTGAGTGGGGGGGTCAAGCTCTACATAGCTAACATAAAGGCACAGTTACGTGAAAAACATTCTGTTTTTCCTTTCCATTTGGGAGAGCTGTTTCTGTCATTGTGATCTTGCTGTCAAAGCTCAGTCACATTTGTTTTTAGGATCATTCTAGTTCACTCAGTAACATATTTTAAAATGCTTGGAATAGTCAACAACAGCCAAAAATCATAGGGTGAGAATGACGTGCTCTACAAAACGCTCCCTTAAACTCCTGAACCGAGTAATAGCCAGAGGTGAGAACTGGTACATTGCAAGATGAGGCAGGCTGTACAGATTTAATGGAAAGGAGAAGAAAGAAAAAAATTAATTAGAAAAATACTTCAAATGCTCATAAGAAAGAATGGTCCTCTTCACCACAAGATTAGTTCTGGAAAGAGTAAATGTATTTTCTTGCCACAGAAAAGCCTAGTGAACATAAACCCGAAAATATGTGCATAATTTTACTCTGGATTTTAAAAATTGTGTTAAACCCTTCTATTAGACAAACACAAGCGGATCTGAAGAGACCTTTACCGTGCTGATAATGAATGATCAGAGAAACAGACAAAAGACATCTAAGAGCAGGCAGAAGCAAGTATATTGTAAAGGAAATCAGCAAAAATATTAGTTCTTTGGCCTGGAGGAAGAGAAAGATCTTTTACAGGGAACCTTTAAAGAACAGATAAGTCTGACAGGAACAATGAAACAGTCAGTGGTACAGAGTTGAAAGTATGAACCTGAGATCCAGAAATCACAGAAAGAACATAAAAGGAAGAGTTAAGTGTGTGCATGCGTGTGCGCTGGTAAATAGAGCATCAAAAGAGAAAGACAAGTTGCAGTATGACCCATACATATCCAGACATGCTATTTTTGTAGTGTGTATATATGTAGTGTTTTGTATAGCTATAGTATAGCATGTGGGAACAGTTAATTCAAGAAGAGAGATGATGACTTTTTATGGGGTAAAATCAGATTGTGTTGGCACTTTTTAATCTTGCTGTAGCCTAATACAGGAATCCCAACAATAGGCTGTAATAAGTTTGAGCTATCTGACCACTGCAGTGTTCAACTAGAAGAGTAGGTAAAATTGAAGTCTTACTAGTCATAAGCGTTGCATTTTTCAGTATTTTTCAGAATCTTAGCTTGCTAATGTTCCTATAACTTTTCCACATTAACACAATTTGCCTTTATGAAATCAGGAATATTTTCAGTACTGGTTTACATCATTTTTTCAAATACCTTGTGTGCCTAATTGCTTTCTCTAATTAATATTTCCTTTCAGTAACCTTAAACAAAAATAAATGGCAACAGAAAAGATTAAGTCTAGGAAGAGATAGAGAAAAACACACTGCCAGCAGAGGTCATTTGAAAAAAGTTCATAAATCAGTAGTCACTCATTGCTATTTAGTGTGTGTACTACTACAACAATGTATTTGTCCATAGTATCATCATGACCATTCCCTGAATTTTACATTGTTAATAGGAAAACAAGGGGATAAGTATACTTTCAAAGGCAATCCACCTAAAAAAAGAAATGCACAACGCCTCAAATAACTAGAGGAAACTATCAAGACTGTATTCTTCAATCTTTGCTTGTTAAGACATTAAATGTATCAAAACACGCTTGCTTTTTTAGCATTCACTGCTATTGCCTGATTCAGTACTGTGTAGTTTTCTCAAGGCATCGTGGCAGAGTACAAGACTACTTTGAAGCAAATAAGTACACAAATAACAAGCCTGATGTTTGCTTGACTCAAGGCCTCTCTACAGACACTGCGTGGGCTGTGTGGGAGTAATGTAAAGTATATGCAGATTACATCTGAATGTTAAGACTTAGGCCTTTCATTATAAATGGCTTCCTTCAGTAAGCTGAGCAGTTTACAATATTTATGGTGTTCACGGTGTACCTGTGACTACAGTTTCCAGGTGCCACAACATAATGTGCAACTTTCTCAAGCAAACATATTTCCTTTCGTTACTCTAGAGCCATGCTCTGCTCCAAGCTCTCAGGTAATTAACAAAGGCAAGTTTTGTATATTATGCATCATGCACTTTATTTCTAATACAGTGAATTTATTATTCATATTTTAAATGATGGGCCCTTCAACTACTCACAACACAGCTGCAAGTAACTTTCATTACCTGATCTTGTGATTTCTTTTTCTTCTTCTTCTTTCCCCAGCACCCTGAACTCTCTGCATCTTTTCCATTGGCATCACCACAGAGTAATCCATCAAGTTCATCTGTTCCCATCTGCTGTCCCTGAGATGTTTCTGCAGCGAGCCTGTATGAGAGGTTCCTCAAAATGCACACACAGTTTTCAACGGTCTGAAAAATGCGACAAAAAAAACCATAATAAGGAAACACAGCAGTAAACAAAACCAGAAAAGAAGGTAAAATCCTTCCTTTGCTCACTTTGTATACAAAGCAGAGGAAATATAATTGATCTCAGAACATACGTTTTCCCAGCAAAATTCTTATCTGCTCATTTCTGAGTGCTCCCCACGTTACCATGGCTTAAAAAATTTGGAAGTTATTACAGAAAGAAATCAGTTGTTTTTCTGCAAGGTGTTTTGTTATTGTCATTCTGAATTTCATGCTGGAGCCCCATATGAAACAAAAGCTGAGGTAAAAAGCAAGAAAGAGAACCTGCACACACAGAAATGACAGCAAACTCCCATCTCAGTGAACTGAAAATGTTACAAATGAAAAATGGCAGTAGATTGTGGGTCTGGTTTTGTTTGTTTTTAACACCAGAAATAACCTTTTTCTGGCATCAATTCTATGTAAATTACCAGAAAAATGGGATTCCAGCTCCATTTCACAAGTACATGTAGAATTAACGGATGATGTTTTCCAAGTCCCAGAAATAAGGCTAGAAACCTTACAGTCTTGCTGTTTTCACTGCTTCTAACCAGGCTGCGGATACTTTATGAACAGCCTTTTCCCCTTTCATCCATTGGTCCCCTTTAAAGGTTGTGCTTTCTGGGGAAGATGCTGTCAGGAATCCAGAAATGGAGTGAGACCCAGTGCAGGAAAAATCACTGATAATTCAACATAACTTCTGCAAGTCTAAAAGTTGTTCACCCTAGATTTACTTGAGACCTACTTATCGAGATAGTTCAATTTGGTTTGATGATCTCTAGGAAGAAGGATATTGGCTTAATTTTCTGGAGGTGGGGGAAGCATGGTTTTAAAAGCCAGTCTGTATTTATCTATATGTATTTCAACTGTTCCTAATGCTCCATCGAGGTAAAAAAAACCCTGTCACTACATCTATCTCTGTTGCTCCATTAACCCACAACGGAATGACTGTGAGGCTTTCAGCTCTATCTTGCTCTGCCATATTCACCAGCAAGGCAAACAGATGGCGATTCATTTACTTTCATACATCGTATTAGTTTATGCCAGGTATGCATTTGGCACTCGATTTTTGCAATAACATTAAGTTTCAGGAATTATATTGAACTCAGACTCATCTAGAGAGGACCATTTACTTATTTTTTAACACAGATGAAGTTTCACATTGCGCTTGTGCTAATTTGAAATCTTCGGCCAAATACATAAACACTCATAGAAATATATATCTGTTTAGAAAGTGTTCGTGTACCTTTTATACCCGAGAGCTTTGAAGACTTTGTAGTGACCATAGTCCTGTAGTCCTTTTTTTTTTTTTTTGTTTGTTGCCCCTTCTACTCATTAAGATTTCCCTATGTGAATTTTATTCACTTTTGCTAATATTAGCTTCTGCACAGCCACGGCACGCTGCTGAAACTTTGCATTGGTTGATTAGGGTTCCAAATTTTAATTTCCTTTTTTACAATTAGTTTTCCCAATTAAAATTCTCATTATATTGAAAAGAAAGAAACTGAGTCCACTGCAAGGACAACGTTAGCTGAAACTAAAAACTTATAAGCACACCTCCAAGGCTCATATGCAACCATCACCTTCTTCACCGAGGGGAACGCTACAAGCCAACAAAGCTGGCTCTAGTCATGCAGCTGGAGAGATTTCACTGCTTCTTGACTTGTAGCGTTGAACTTTGAAGAGGCCTTACGCTCCTCATTCCTACAGATATTTTTCAGTTTCATTGTAAAGTGACTAAATACAAGTTCAGAAATCTTTCTATTTTAATAGATCAAATTAAAAATATGAAAAAGTGACTTTGTCAGGTGAACACACCCCAGTCACTCATTTTAAACACTTTAACTCGAATTGGCATGGCTTATTCTGATTACGCATTTATATGAAACAGTGCTGCTAAGATGCTTGCAATGCGGCCAAGATTTATGCACTCTTAACTTCACCAACATGAGGAATGACTTTAACAACAGTCTCTGTGTGCTTGCAAGTCTCCCATTCTCTTTCAGAGCCTGCTTTTCAGTATTTCAGTTTTTAGTCACTAGCAGTATTACAAAATTGTCTAATAAAGCCATTGTTATGGCATTTGGAAAGCAGCATTTATGTACTTTTAAAATAAAGTACATTTTGTTGGTGACAATAGCACCATCTTTGAAACTAGATTAAAAAGTGATTTGGAATACAAACCCAGTGGACTGCAAAATGTTGCTATGCAAAAGGCAGCTCAACTCTCCTTAAGAGTTTGCAAACAGACCAAGGTCACTCTAAGGCAGCAACTGTAATTAATTTAGCACCATATACTGAAAGCAAGGGGTGTTTGAAACTAGCCTCTTTCTTTCTCTCTTAAATATTTTAATATATTACAAATCTTCGATTTGTAAATGCTTTCAGTCTTTTTAATTAGGTAGTGCCTTTCACGTTTATAGAAACACGCTCATATCCTAATACTTCAGAGAAGTTGAGATAAAAATACATCATAAAACAATTGTTACTGAAAGCATTCATTAGTCCTCTCCTAAGAGGTAATAATTTTGGGATTGCTGCAAAAACGCCTATTATTTGTGCAAATGTTTTGAGCTTTGTTTGTTTTGTAAGCATCGCTCATGGCTCTGTCTCATACTGGGTACTGAAAATCAATTTTAAGATAAACCAGGCACAGCAGTGTAAGGAAGCTTACATGGAATGGGACACATTTGCTATTCTTAAATCACTATCATTTTTTCTTCCCTTAATAATTCAAGTGAGAGGATGACATGCTTACCTATGCATACTACACAGGTAGACACAACTCCAACACTTGGAACACAAAAATACACAGCTAAACAGAAGGGAAAGAAAAATATGGGCTAAATCACGCCTTATAAAGGCATCCCTCAGAATGCTTCTTTCTTTAAAAAAACCCAAAACCCAACCCTGTTACTTTATAGTTCTGATGTACCCTGAGTACCTGGATTTCTTGCTCCTCAAAAGACAAAGATGACAAACCTTACTATCAATTTCACTGCTCCCCAGAGCAGACTGGATCACGTACAGCAATGCGTCTGTCAGGCCATCACACTCCCTCATTCTTCTGCGGGCCTCCTCTCCAGCAGAGCTGACATTCCTGCAAGACAACAGCAAAGGGTCACCACCTCCACAGATTCCCTCCTGAAACGTTCTCACAATTAACACACAGATAAGAACACTTGGGTTTTTTTCTCCCTTCATCAGTCCAGAGCTGTGAATAATGAAAACAGCTTGAATGAGCTCAGGAAATGTAACACGAAGGGGAACAAATGGAAGTCATCAAGTCCACACAAGAAAGGGCTAAGAGGCCAAGCAGCATGCACCCACCTGAGCTGGGAGACTCACTGCCTACTAGGATTTGGATCGTTTTTCTTTTTGTTTTTTTTCAAAAGAAGGGTTTGCATTTTTGAGAAGGCATTTTAAAAATGTGCATATGTACATATAAATCAGGCTTTGAAAAGTCTAGAGGTTTGCCAAAGAAATCTCCTAGGATATGAAGAACCCAGTAGTTGGGGCTCTTAACCTGAGAGAAAAATATTATCAAAGCATAACATAAAACACCTGGTATTGCTTGCATCTCCTTTTACATGAGTGTTTCCTTTTCCCTCTCATTTTCAGAGAACACTAATGCCTCAATCTTCTCTTTATGCAGTTACTCACAAGTTGTTTTACATTACAAAATGCAAAACCTCAGCTTATTACAATAATTGTGTTCCTCAGATAGGGCCAGAGGGCTTTCTGAACACATTTATAAAAAAAGAAATAAAACAAAATTTACTGGTTAACATAATGTATCATAAAGTTCAAAATACTGATATATAAAGAAACAAACATGTATAAATGAGCATATATAAATATAATCTATACTTGCTAACATCAAGACTCTCTATGGAAAACTGCATTCAATTTTGCACCGCACTTTGGATTTGGAAATGGGTGAATTATGAATCTCAGGAACAGGGTAAAACTTTTCACATAGTTTCCTTTGGTAGGGGAAGACACCTCTCTGCTGAGGTGACTCCTCTTTAGCTCCTCTCTCCCCACTACTAAAACTTAAACAAAAGAAGAACAGAAAAGAGCATGCCAGCCCTACATTCCTAACGCCAATGTATGGAAATGGAAATGGAAGAGAGGCCAACATCCCTTTGATTTGGGAAGAAGTCAAGGCATTTTCTTCTCTAATGCTATTTTCATTTGCCTTTGCATTAGAGAAGGAAAAAGGGTAGGACTCGTGGGACAGGAGAACGAATTTTAGATGGAAGAATGTGACAGGACTTAAGGATAGGTTTCCTTTAAATTCTTTCTTTGTTTGACTTCATCCTGTTCTGCTTCCCTATCATCTGAAAAGAAGCACAGAAGCATTTCTGTTCCCTCCAAGCATCGAGTTTTCCTAATCAAATAGTCTTGTAAGTGGACAGTTCCCCAGCCCCTCCAAACACAGGTTCCTAATTGATTCTGCTCCCTAAACACACATGATTTTCCATCTATACTTGCATCCCAACACAGAACTAATTAGTTCTGCTCTCCCCCTCACAAGCTGCCCCAATTAATTCAATACTGTTCCCTTCACCTCTGCCAACAGCCCAACAAATGAAGCTTTAGAATTAATTCCTTTATCTCCCTAGCACACAAATCCATGCTTTCCATTCTCCTTGAGACTCCCCAGTTCACCCCACATTACACATCAGAAGTATCTCCTTTATAATGGCTTGCAAGTTTTTGTGTTGTCTTCTTCTGATCTCTGAACTCCATTCCTCTTCCCCCTCTCTCTCTGCTGCTATGAGAGCAGAAGATTATGGGGTTTCTTCCAGTTCATGGGGAAACCCTCTTCTGTTATCCCAGAAGTGGGGCCTAGACAGCATCAACTCAAAGAAGTCTTCCATTGGCTCTGTTTCTGTAGTGATGGAAATATGATTTCCCTCTGGGTGACAGAAATCAGAAGGCAAAATTATAGTGTGTGGTTTTCCCAAAACAGTGCCTGTGCCCTCTATTTGCAGGTCTGGGGACACTGCCTAAAGTGTATTTTGAGTAGACTGTCCCCTTATTAGAAGCAACAGCTCCACCTGAAACTCCTGATGGACAGCATACATGGGAAAAGCATCATCATGGATCTGAAAAGAGCATTGGGGATGAGCAGTGAGGACAAGGGGGATTAGTGGACTTCTTTTATCTGAAATTCTACCCTCCCATCCTCCAGGAAAGTAAAGATGGAGACAGCATTGTATCCAGACCTAAAAGAATGACTGCAAATTACAATAGGAAGATGGTGAGGAAGTGTTCTCCAGCACACCACCTTTCCTTACACCACTATCAAAAAAAAAAAAAAAGACGAAATACTACTGAATCCTTTTCAACAGAAGTAGAATAGTAAGTCTATACTAACATAATGTGCCCAGGTTTTTTCATTTTCTACATATACTAAATACAAGCTTTCAAAAGACATTGTCTTAGACATAGGTAGAAACAGAGATACATTCTCCCTCATCTTTCCATCGCAGTGATTTCTCCTCTCTAGCATGGCCAAAAGCATATCACCTTGACTCTCCAGAGCCTGCAGAGACTGGTAGCCTTTCAGCTCCCCTCCAAGTTCACCAGAAACTCCTTGTCACCAAGAGAGCACTGCAGACAACCTTATAGTCCCTGAGCTGTGAGCTGTCTGCCTCTTTCATTTCCAGCCAAACAAAAAATACGAGGCCTTTATACAAAGAATACAGACACACTAGAGGCACATCTTGCACAGACAATGCATTTCTTTGCCCTCTGTGGAGGAGCTGTTGAGTTCAGTTCTTCTGTTTATCAGCTTTCCCCATTATGCTCTAGTTGGTTTTGTAATTAAGAGGTGAATATACTGAATTCCCATGACTGCTCTTCCTTTTCTTTTAAAAGTCTCTGTCTAGTTTTCGCACTGACTCATAGCTACTACAGCCCTCCCCAGATTTGGTGTATTTATTTACATGGGAAATAGCTTAAGAAACAAGACAAATGCAAATCTTGCATCAACATTTTTGCAGAAATAATAATTTGATTATTTAGAAGAAATACATCTCATTGTCTAACTACTCCTATTTCACCTCTACTGGAAGCATCTTTAACAAAGGTCATTCACAGGTCTCTTATATCACTATGTAGTTCTGTGAAAGATACGCAAGTTCCAGATTACTTGAGCTGCCAAAGAAAATATGCTGCCATCTTAACTTTCTTACTTCTTATTGTTAACTTGAACATGCTGTGGCTGTCAGTGTGACAGGACGTAAGACATGATCTGTCATTTGTGAATTTACAGGTCACTGTGCAAACCTTAAACCGGAGCATTACTAGTACATACTGCTGGTAAAATGTCCCAGTAAGCAAGCACATATTTCTCCAGTGTTGGTCTCCAAACAAGTAAAACCAACCTTTATATTTTTTAAAAAAGATGTGGAGATACAATGCACACATTTGCAGGAAAAAAATACTTTTCCATTGTAAAGGCAGCCCAGAAGAACCTTGGTTGCCTTGTGATCTTTGCTATTTTGTGGAAACTCTAGTCACAGGTTGCATGTGCAATATAGGCTGACATTTTGAATCTAACAGGACAAGGAGTCTTTTAGACCTCCATAAACCAGTAAAATTAATTTTCAAATGGAAAGCAGTCACACAGGAATACCAAGAATACAGAGTGTTGAAGAATAACACTCAGTTTACTTAGAAGGCCCCATTCAGACCTCCAAAAAACAGCTAACAAAACCAGGTGCTTCTCAGGAGAGGAACACCAAGAACTGATAGACAGAACAAGAGCTCAGACCCGTGGCTCATCAAAGTGCTGTTTTCTAAACAAATGGAACACAAGTTTTTCTAATAATCTAGGAATGGAAAGGGAACCACAATAATCCAGCTTGAGTTTTATGGGAAGATGTGTCACAGCTACTATGTCATCACCTGATAACTAACCACAGGCATGACCCTCCAAACAGACATAAGGAGTGTCAATCCAATGCTCTATGGATACAAAACATTTGGTATGAAGGAATACACTACAATACACATACCTGATTCCTGTCAACTCTGGCACTTAACTTACTCAGTATAACCGATGGGATTTGAGGTGGGAGAAGATGGATGGTACCAATTAATGCCTTTCTTCTTTAGAGTAATTTTCCATACGTTCATACAAACTGTGGGAGATTTTGATCAATATCCTTATGACTAAGATAGCAAAGTCCANAGTGAGCTGTAGACAATAGTCCAAGTGGCACTTCCACAAATCTCAAAGACAGAATTAAAGTATCTACAGAGGCACCTTCCCTTCTTGAGCATGCTCAAGTCACTTTCCTATATCAGCTAGAGGTCTGCAGCTCATTGCAGTCACATAGGAGAATTGATAAGAACCAATTATCCCTATTTATCAAAAACAAAATTGAGATGGGTCCTCCTTAAAGCCCCATGATAAAAAGAGGAAGCATGTTCAGTATCTACTATATGTAGCATTTTTGCTACAGACTAATGTGATATAAAAATGGGCAGCCACAGGAAGGAGAATATCCTAAACCAGGTGGAACTCAGAAGTTAACTGTGGTATGGAACTTCATATGTGTCTAATATATAGCTTTATACCAAACAGTGTTGTGTAAAAGGGACTAACTATAACAGCCTCAATCCCTTTCATCCTTCTTCTTGCTATGATAGCCACCAATTATTTTTTTTTTCAAAGAAAGGGGGAGAAGTTTATATAAACCAAGAATTCGAAAAACTCCACTGATGCAGAAACCATGTTTATGCTTCCTTGAGGATAGCTAGCAGGGGAAAAGCCCTCAGGAGAATAGTGAATAACCGGGCTGCAACCAAATACTCATCTTTAAAACACATATTTACACTAAAAAAAAAACAGTTAAAAATCCTAGATACTGGTCTCCTCTGTATGTGTTCTCTTATATGCTGCCTATTTTTATTTCTGTCTGATTGACTCCTTCAGGGGCAGAGCTTTGTCTCAGTGCAAGTTGGCATCCCCAGTCCCATTGCAGGCTGCAATGAGTGGTAATGATTCTCTAGAGGTGGTTTGCAATGTAGCAGATGATAATGTAAAAGCTATTACATTTTCTGTGTACTTCCAGCTGTTTCTAGTAGCATTCAGACTCTTTGCTGCAAGGATCTAATAGAGGAACACTGAGAGCAAAAAGAGGCAACCAGCATCATTGCACATATCCAGCAAGTCTGCTCAGTCATCAGCAGTCCCTTGACAACTATACAATTTTATGGGCATTTTATAACGGAGTAGACCTTGAGTCACATTGGCTTATCTGTAAGTTTTCAGTTCAGCCGTTGGACATACCATAAATGGATTAACTATAGTGGCTGCAGTTACTACTGGAACTTTTAGATAAATTCTATTTTTTTTATCATTATTTGTACACCAGGTCTTTTTTGAATCATCCCTTACTGCTGAAAACTAAACTAGGAGATAAGAGTAGCTATTTCTCAGACAACATACAAATTTAGACAAGGCAGTGAGACAGAAAATAAGAAAACACAAGATGGTTCATCTTCATTATTACAATTTTCTGTGAGTCATGCTTTTAAAGACTACAAAATCAGCTTATTGTTTGGAGCAATAATAAATGAAAACAGATTTCTCAGTCACTTCCCTGATTTGTATAACACTTCAATGCAGTATTAGCAAGATTTCTTCTTGCTAAATGTTCTTAGTACCAGCTATAGTCTTCTTTACCTATAAGTTGGTCTTCAGAGTGGTAATAATTTATCAATCCTGCATGTATATTAATAATAACACAGATTTGGGAGCAAATTCTTGCCTATTAGAATAGCTCAACTGTAATTAAAGAAGCAAGACCAATTTATATCAATAAGGAATATGGCCCCAAATCTTTTTCTCTTAGGTACTGACCACTTTAAAAGCATACTTTGCAATTACACAAACATCTGACAGTCTAATGTGGATACAGTCTTGGTTATCAACCTTTCTACCAAATGCTATGGCAATGTGATTTAGCATTGATTATTCAGCCACACCTTTCATTTTCAAAACATCAGAGCAATTAGCCTATCAAGTCCAGCACTCAACGGATAGCTTTTACTGCTGTGCTTCTGCATGTCCAATCCTTAGGCTAAATGCACTGTTTTTAAATCAGAAAAAGAACATTAACTGCCATAAACATCTCAAAAGAAATTGTCTTTCTAAAAAAAAACCAAACACAATTTTATGAAATAAAATATTTATGGTAAGAGTTCATGGTACAACAAGCCATAACCTCATCTGAAAGAAATAAAAAATATTTCTAAATCCATCTCCACATTTTACTATGTATTTTCATTTAAAGTGCAACTTCTACATATATAATGTGCATAGAATTAGGTATAGTGCATTCAGGAAACGTTTTAAATAATGGTGCAAAAAATCCTACCTGCAGTCAATTTTTGATTTGCTATTTTGTTTCTCTGACATGCAGCATCTGGCTCCATAAAAATCACTAAACTCATTAATGCTCAGCTCTTTATGCATATACCTGGTTTTAATGCACTACCTGCAGCAGGTGAGTCAGCTTGACCAGTCTTCATTCAGTTTGTAAGAGCTGAAATACTGTGCCACTTACTGCCCTTGGGAAGAAACTGCTGTGGAGCAGTCTCTGAAGATCATCATGGAAACAGTTTAAAGATATCCACACCATGACACTTTAGAATCATAGAATCATAGAATCATTTAGGTTGGAAGAGACCCCTGGGATCATCAAGTCCAACCATCAGCCCTACTCTACAAGTTCCCCCCTACACTAGATCTCTCAACACCACATCTAATCTGCTCTTAAACACAGTCAGGGAGGGCGATTCCACCACCTCCCTGGGCAGCTGATTCCACTGGCTGACCACTCTCTCCGTGAAAAATTTTTTCCTAATGTCTAGCCTAAACCTACCCTGCTGCAGCTTGCAGCCATTCCCTCTTGTCCTGTCGCTCANTACCTGGTTTTAATGCACTACCTGCAGCAGGTGAGTCAGCTTGACCAGTCTTCATTCAGTTTGTAAGAGCTGAAATACTGTGCCACTTACTGCCCTTGGGAAGAAACTGCTGTGGAGCAGTCTCTGAAGATCATCATGGAAACAGTTTAAAGATATCCACACCATGACACTTTTCTCCATTTGGAATCATAACCTTTCCAACTGATTCTTTCCCAGAATTCAATCAGGTGCTTTGAACAACAAAGGAGCTCTACATGTGTTAAAGACGTGTTGCACACAAGTGTGGTGTGATGTGGTGTGGTATGAAATGGTGTGGTGTGTCATCACATGATGCAGTGTGGTGCGGTATGGTGGCCCTGGCCAGTAGCCAAGCACCACACAGCTGCTCACACATGGTCAGAGACTGCAACAAATCTAGAGAGGAGGAAAAGGAGGATTTTATTTCCAGTCAAATCTTCTCTTTTTTCTCTTTATCTGAGGGAGCACAAAATCCGGCCAGCTCTGAGACTTTTGAACGGCTGCCTTTTCCACTGAAAAGTAAGAGGTGGTATGAATTTAAACAAGAAGGTATGAAGTATAACTCAGCCATCACTTTTGTTTCAACACACACTGTACTCAGCCAGTAGCACTTTGCAGACCTTAGGAGGCCTTTATTTAATCTTTAACAATAGTGTCTGAACTGTTCACTGTTCCTTGACTGTGACTTAACCACCCGGTATCTCAGGACTGGAAGAATGTAAACACAACAGCATGCTGAAAAACGCCATCAACTATAGCAAACTGTAATCAAATACGGAAGTAGCGGACACAGGAATAAATAAGATACTCTAGGGGGAGTCGAAAGGACCCATTCCCAACTCACACTTCAAAGATGAAAAGCATGTTAGATAAGGGACAGATTGATTGATAGATAACATTCTTTTCACTTTTCATAAGAATTTTTACAAGATCTCTGACAAATGTACTTCAATGAATATAAGCAAACATGGGAAGATAATGGTTAAAGTATAGGAAATAAATGGTCAGTTCTCACAAGGGTGGGTGGTCACAGGTGATTTACTTAACCTATCAGGAACAAGAGATATACACTGAAATGAAAGTTTGCTGAAGATACTAAGTTATTCATAGTAACAAGCGAAATGCTAACAGGGAATTACTGCAGGACTTTGAAATAAATGTAAAGTGATACACAGGAGAAAAAAATCCCATATATTCCTGTTTTTCCTTACAATATGTTGGGCTCAGAACTGACCACTGAAACCTCAAAATTATAACATCTATGAAGAGATAGCTCAATACTCAACAGCAGCCAAATGAACAAAATGGACAGTATGGCATGTAAGGCAGGCGATGTAAACTAAAACACAGTATACCACTGTACGCACCATGCGTATTTTGGTATGCAATTCTGATCCCCTTGTCTCAAAAATGATCTGGCAGAACTGGAAAATTTAGAGGGCTAACATACTTCCACATTAAGAAGAATTTAGTAAGCCAGAATCCAGCAGGTTAAAAGAGTGACAGATAACAGGATCAGGAGAGTATAATAAAAATTTATGAAGTCATTATGGTCATGGAGAAGCTGGACAGAAATCAACTTTTAATCTCAGTTGAAAACTGGGTATCACCAGCTAGAACCAGACAAGAAAACCTTAAAACAAAAAAAGGGATTATAGTTGAGTGAAGTTGAGCTGTAGATGCCATGCCCAAAAGAAGCTGTGGCTGACATAAGCATGTGTGGGCTCAAAGGGAGGCAAGATCGCAGAAGAGAAATCTATTAAGAGTTATTAAAACCAAAGAAGTCACATCTGTTTCAGCAAGACTGGGAGCCAGCAAGAGGCTGGTAGGGGAAAAGAGGATAAGTAAATCTGAAAAGGCACAAATTCAGAATCCTGGATTTAACCCCAAAAACTGCTTTGGGTCTCTTCTTCTGATCTTACACATGAATGAATCACCGAGTTATCATTCAGTTTCCCAGAACGAACAGGCAATCTGAATAGGTGTCCAACAGCTGAAGAAGAAAGAGGAGATATACAGCATCTTAGCAATGGTTTTTCAATCAGTACTCAGAACTGACGGTCTGAGAGACATACACTTCCTAACTTTTGTTAAACGATATTATTCCACACAAAAATAAACACAGCTGAGCATCTGGATAGTCCAGAGGGGTTTCTGGTACCCCCCATTGGTGGTCCTGGAAGAAATGGAGGTGCACCTGCCAGACACAGTAAAGCAGCCAGTGAAGACACAGAAGTTAGCTCTGGAAGGGCTACAAGACTACCACTGCTGTCTCTCTAACCAGCTTCTCATTGATTGCTTGTCCACAGAGCTGACAAACTGAGCACAAGCGCCAGTACAGCCACTGTTGTTCCCTGCACCTGAACTAAGTGTTCCAGTTTTAGCTCAGGCACTTCTGTCCTTCAGAATTTCTTGCCAGAGGGCATGGAAGCTTTTAATGTTTTCATGGACCTAAGAGCAATAGGACAAATTCGTGGCGAAGGACGCCACTGAGGCTCTTAAACACAGGTATCATCCCCGCAGTACTAGCACCCAGAGAAACACCTATGTGGCTGGTGGGAGGACACCCCATGGAAGTAATGCTGGTCTAATTTTTTCTTCCCTGGTCGTCTACTCTGGTCACTGTGAAAAAGCATAAACATTGTGTCAGATACTTCAGTATTGTCAAAGAGTCTCTCCTGTTTCTTCATTTTCCTGCTCAGCTTGTTATCTAATTCAGAACAAAACCATTGATCAGGCATAAATGGTTTTCAATTAACCTCATTCTACCTGTTATTTATCAGATTATTTTGTACAAATGTTACAAATTGGTCTGTTTTGATGTTCTTAATTGCCTTCCTCTACATTAACTCTTCAAGCAATTACTAAATTCTTAAACTCTAGGTTATTTGTTCATCATTTCTGTGTCTACTTTTCTCCTCTACTAATAGATGATGTCTCTATTTGTCCTGTTTTGTCCTGTGGGAAAGTCTCTGCAGCATGAGCTGGCTGCACTAGCAAAAATACATCCCCAAGAAAAAAAAAAATTCCCATTTTTATATCTTGCAGGCTATATTCTCAGGGAAAACTTGGCATTCCAACTGCTTTCAAAACAAAATTTGAAAAGAGGCAGGCAAAATGCTTAAGAGTTCGGAACAAGCATCAAAGAAATCCGGTATCTGTAAGAGACAGTGATTTACTACATGTTTAAAAATATTATTCTGACTGTATTTATCAGCATGTCTTATACTGATATTACTTTATAAAATCCTTTGAATGTTATTTCTCTAATATAATTTTAACTTTGTAAAAAAAATCACTCTGCTGCAGCCAAAAATTTAACACACACAACAGCTGGAAAAAAGGGTTTTCTTTCATATCTGAAACTTATGAAAAGGAATTTAGCCAATTTCACATAGTGTGTGAAACGTCTTGCCATCCTCTGTTTTATTTGACCTTGTTTTAGCTTAAGAACATCTGGTACTAACAAAGGAAACCAGAAACTCAGTTTTGACAGTTTGTTCTTCTTGCCTTATGCCCTGCATAGCTCACGTGTTTCTGAGGGATATGCATGAGCCTCTTTTCTATACACAAAAATATGTTGAATGCTTGAGCTGATTAAGATAAAAGTGCAATTTCAGAATCTAAAATGAGGCCAAAACACATTCCTGACATGCTTCCAGGTTTTACCTGAAATTGGTTAGTGATAGCAGGGAAGTCCTAGCTAGAGGAGATGTACCTGTCTCTAGAATAACAGTAAAAGCAGACTATCACATAAACTCAACAGTAAAAAATAAGTATAATGCTATTCCAAATGAGGCAGTTGGCTGATTTAATAAAACTCCAAACCAAAAATATCTGTGCAAAAAGTTCACAAGTATAGCTTTTGGAATCAGAAAAAAAAAACCCAAACAACAAACCCCACAGAAAACAGACTTTGGGTTATGCTTTTTTGAAGTTTGTTACATGTATTTTTTTTCTTAAAGGACTGGTTTGTGCATCCTTTCTTGCCTCTGTCAAGAAGTTATGAACCCAAGAAGTCTGAAGAGTTTATACTCTCTGGAGTCATCCTCTGTTCCATTTTAATAAGGCACTTGGAATTGAGTCTCTAGCAAGCTCGTAAGAAGTCTTTGCTGAAAGAATATAACTGGTACTCCACAGAAAGAAAAAAGAAAGCGATTTGAAGTCTAATATCTGCATTTAAACTTCCTCAGTCATTTGACTGTCTCAACTGACAGTTGAGCTGAGACACTGAGTCTCAAATGTTGTCCATACATTCTCTTAATTTTCTATTACAGAAAAAAAGGGGTTTAATTAGTAAATTATAGTACCCTGTCCTGCTGATGTTATTACTTGAGCCTTATTGAAACACAGAGGAGTCAGTCAGTCTCCCATACAAAACAGGCAGTTTAAACATCCAAGGAATAGCCTGTTACGTGGAGTTAAGTCCATATGCCAAATAGATTCATTAGCCATTCACTTCCCAAAGTTTTAGGCACCCAAATTCAGATGAGAGCAACCAAGCTTGTGAAGTAAAAAGCATTTTGCCTCAACTGTCAAATTCCTTCTACAGGACAATGCAAATAGCCATATTTGCAATTTGTGTACAAACCCAGTAATTTTACAGTCAACTAGACAGACAATTACATTCCCAAACAGGTGGACACTTTGAAATGGAGGCAAGCTAAAATGAGATCTCCTAGATCAATCATGCACAGATGTGAGCACATGTCTGTGCACACATGGAAGCTGTACCTTGAAAAAGTAAACTTATTTCATACATACTAACTCAGAATAGTATCTGTATGAAGGCAAACTAGTTTAAATCTTGGGACAGGATCTCATTACATGGCCACTTTGGTGTGTCTCTTTTAGACAAGCCTTCTGTTTGGGATAGATGACAATTCAGATGTGACTTTTCAAGTTGTATAAGTGAGAAAATAAATAGTGCCATTACACGTGTTTTCTGGATTCCAATTTGATATAAGATTGTATTTTTATGTTCTGTTTTCACTTCTCCTTTTGTTATCCTGATTTTTACATTGACCTTGTTGTAACTAAACCAAAACAAAGAGTTTGTGATCAAGTATTACACATATTGCATATTTCTCTCATACACTTTGGTAGGCACTTAAACTCAGTAAGTCTGTTTGCATGTGCCCTTGAGTTTGAAACATTTAAAAGCATTTAAAACAAGGAATGAGCTGCTTCTCAGGTCTTAGGAATCAAAATATTGGAAAGTTATACAGAACGAAGTGAAAAAGATAATCACCGAAATTGGACCACAAACAATGTAAATAGCTATATTTAGCAGAGTTACTAAAAATCTCATAAAGTTGCAGTCTGAAAATCCTATAAATAAAGATAAGGATCCAGAAAAAAAAATATATAACTTGCAATAAGCAATCCTATCAACCTGGAGGAACAAACAAATAGGATCATGATTGCTTAAGAAAGATGATTCTTCTAACCTACAAAGCAATCTCCTTGTCACATTTGAGTTTCAAGTGCCTTCCTGCATCTATTTCACAGTCTTGAAAATATGTTATCAATGCAAAGCCTTGAGAAGAAAGGATGGTGAATCAGCTTTGGTTGTTGTCTAATCAGACGAGCACAATTAATTACAACACCAATCAGTTCATTAGATTATTAGGTTCATCTCTTTCTGATCAGCTGCTTAGAAATTTCAATAAAGAGGATAAGAAATCACAAAGCAGAACACTCATTAGAATATTAGAAAGCACAAAACACTACTCTGAATGAAACAAATTAAGTTACAGCATAGCACAGAGAAGTAGAAGTCAAATACTTTTCAACAATGTGTATACTGAGACTGCCAGAATTGACTGTCATGGATATTTCTTCATCTGAAGTCTCTCTCCAAACTGTCAAGGGCTCTTTCTCCTCTACTAGATTAAAAATACTTCTAGATGCTGTCTTACATGCCATTTCCCTCAGTTCCTAGTCCAGACCAGTTACTAGTATATTACTTCTAACTTTTGTTTTACTATCATTATCCACATGCTCTATAGCACTTCCTTCATGATTTTCAGTCAGGCATCTCAAAATTCCATTACTGTTTGCTCATGTTATTTCTTTCTAGTCACATAATTCATTGTTACAATAATTTTCCTGTGAAATCACATTTTACTATTTCTAGAACAGTGTCTTCCCTCAATTTTATTATTTTTATTATTTAAGTCCATTAAAAACATCAAGGTATCGATGCTGCTTCTCCTTAATAACATCTCACAGTGTTATGATAAGTTAAATACCTGTTTAAAAATGTCATTGTTTTCCTAACTGTAAAAAAAACCCAATAAATATAATGTGGTGTGTAATAAATTATAATTCTTATTCTTTGACTAAGTGTGCCTTCAGCATACAAAATAAATATGTATGTTCATGTCCTATCTTCATGACAGTTAACCTGAAATTGCCACAGTGTGTACTCTACCTCAGGTTATGTCACTTCATCATACCTCCAAATGGCTTTATATACATACTGAGAGATGATGAAAGAACTAACCCTCCAGCATGCCCTTCAGCCTAATGAGTCATTGTTCATCACTGCTGCTCGAAATAACCTGTAAAAGAAGGGAATCACTCTGCCATAACCCTACTTAGCCCCACCTAGTCCATGCCATATAAAACTATGAAGAAGCACTTTCCTACTGGCATTGTTTTCAAAGTTCTCTATCCCTCTGGCTCATACCCCAGGGATGCTGTGTGGTAACTTGGCTCTTCTGCCAAAATAGACCTCCTACAAAATGCTACAGTGCCCTGTCTCAGTACCTGACTTTGTTCTGTGTCACAGTAATTGCTTAGAGGCCAGAGATTACTTATCGTCAAAGATTTTCTTTTTCCATTATAACACATACCCTTTCAGTCAATCCACTTGTTCCTGTTAAACTAAACACCACATTCAAACATTCCATTGGTGCCTCAAGATGCTCATGAAACTTTTGGCTCTCTTCTGCTTTGTCATTTGCTTTGCCATGAAATGTACTATTTTGCTTGCCTTCAGTTAGTTTACCCTCCTGCCTGCAGACGTATACATTCAGCATGTGCATACAGTGAAAGAAGAGGACACCTGCCTCACCAAATGGACTTTGCAGGAGCTGTGTGTATCTGACTGAGCAAAGGCTTCTGCAGAATCCATGTGTTCCCACAATCACTTCTGTGCATTGTACTTCCACCAAGCCTCACCTTACATAGGAGCATTACTATACATTCCGTGGGCCAAGGGCTGAGTGTATTTGTGTTCTAAAAACCCATGACTGACCAACAACAAAAGCGTGGGGGGAGAATTATGCAAACTGAACTACCAGACAGAGCTGAGAGCTGTTTACAAGTACAAAGTTACTGATGCTGTGGCAACCTGCAGCCCCAACCTCCTGATAATTATTCCTACGCTAAGGGATTTCTGCCGCTGTGATTATTCTTTAGTTGACAGATAAGCATTCCCTGAGTGACAAATACTCAGCACCATCAGACTTGCTCCCGTGTGACCTGCTTTCACGCCGTGTACAGACCTCACCTCTAACACAGTGCTTTGCCTGTAGTGGTGTGTTGCCTGGGAAGTTTCATCCTTTGTATTCTTTGTGTGCCAGTCAGAGACCAAATTAGCAAAAAGATAATTACAGCTTATAAAGGTGTCTGTTCTTTTGTGAATAAACACTCATTCTAATTTTGTAATTATTATTTTACCATTTTCAGGTAATTATCAATTACTCAACAACATAGCTTCCTCCAGTACAGTGCAAACACAATTCCCAGAAACACAGTAAAATTTCCTATAGGAAGTATAAAGAGTGCAAATTATTTAATACAATGTTAGGATGCTCAGGGCTTATTCCCAAACTCAGAGCTGATTTCCATTGCCAAATCTTGCTGCAATAAATATGCTAATATCAAATACTAGTGGATTTTTTTTTCTTTCTGAACAGGTGGCTCTGGTAAAATGACTCTCCATCAAGATGATGACTTCGTGAAACAAGTACAGCAATGTTCCAGTTCCTTGTGCTTGAATTATCTTTCCACCCAGAGCAGGAGGAATACAGGGGGCTCACATGATTGTAAGTGATAAACTACCTGTCTGTTTTGCACAAGATGATTCATTTATGGACACTGCACTGAGAAAGGCAGAATTACCCTGCAATTCATGAATTATGATTGAAGTAATTCCTACTACTTCTGTATTATTTGATTTACCTCATTTTTTACATACCTGTCTACTTACCTGCCTGCTTTACATACCAGTGCTCACGGCTCAGGACACCCTGCAGCTGAGCCCTGAGCCCTGTCACTGTAGCAGTGCTGGTCCCCCAGACCTATTTCTGGCTCATCATTTGGGCTCCCTGCCTCAGCCTTGGACCTGGCTTAATCCCCTGCTGTCACCTGATGCTCCCTGGAGTGCCAACAGGACCTGCTGCTGTCCCCACAGTTCTGCTCCCCTGAATGAGCCTGCTGATGAGGGCATTGCCTGTCCACATTGCAGCCACCCTCAGCTCCTGACTCACTGATCCCAGGGAGCAGCCCTGCTACAGCTGCTCCCTGACACAATTCATTGCGTAGCTGACTCCCTCAAATCTGCTATACTGGTATTGATGTTCCTTCTCTTTCCACTTGTAAGCCAACTAAAGACCAAGTAGCACTTTTGGTTAAAGGTCATTATTCTGAATGCTAAGACTTGCATACTTAACCAGACTGGACAGAAATTCATTGGCTTCCGCAAGCGCTAAGTATATGGTCTCCATCTGAGATATCCTGAATCTCAGTACCTCAATAAACTGAAAGCCATAGCTATGTCATGTTTAAAATCAGCTTTTACTATAATTTTATGTATGCATACACAGGAGAGTCACATTAGTCCAGTATATTCCTCTCCATCCTGTGGATTCTGTTCTATAGGAACTTATACTGCTGAGGGCACTGCACCCTCCCCTGCCATGTGCGATACAGATATTGGGGGTGAGGGGGGGCGCTTGGGCCAAGGATAAACCTCTCCTCCTCCCCCCACTGGAGTCTGGATCAGAAGATGACTTGGGCTTTGCTGGGTACAAGCACCTCTCCCTGTGTCCTCAGACAGCAGGTAAGCATCGCTCTGAGAGCAGATCTGGGAACAAGACTTAGCCATATAAAACCACACCAATGTGTACGTGAAGGGAAGAGCTGCACACCCACACTCCAGAAACACCCATTGGCACTGACGGGAGCCACTGAACACACCAGGAGCACGCAGGCACTATACAGACTCTTCTGCTGGGGGAAGTTTACAGAGAAGTTATTCGAATTCCATATGCAGTATTTATCCTGCCCTGACTTCCTCTAGGGACATGTGGTCTACACTGACAGTATTCACAGAAAGAACAACTATTCTGCAGTTCTTTGCTTTCAGCTGCATAGATAAGTCCCGAAGACAAAAAACCCTCTAGGTTACAACACAGGTTTAGCCCAGCCAGAATTAGCAGAAGTAGCCTATACCTAGCTTCAGTTTAAACCTTAAGCCTACTTTTCCCCACCTATGTCTGCACTCTTGCCCGATTATTCTACCTAAAATGTTGCCCTCAGCATAACAGTATTAAGGGGAGACCTCATTGCTCTCTACAACTGCTTGAAAGGGCATTGTAGAGAGGTTGGTGCTGGTCTCTTCTCACGGGCAATTAGCAATAGAACAAGAGAGAATGGCTGTGAGCTGCAGCAGGGTAGGTTGAGGCTTGACATTAGAAAAAAGTTTTTCACAGAAAGAGTGGTCGGTCAGTGGAATCAGCTGCCCAGGGAGGTGGTGGAGTCACCATCCCTGACTATGTTTAAGAGTAGATTGGATGTGATGTTGAGGGATATGGTGTAGGGGAGAACTTGTAGAGTAGGGCTGATGGTTGGACTTGATGATCCCAAGGGTCTCTTCCAACCTATGATTCTATGATAAGCTATGCCAAACCATTCATTCACTCTCTGAAAAGCTCCATGGAAAGCAGCACCCTGGCAGATGGAAAACACAAATCTCAGTGTTTACCCATGCCTTTTGTGGCGGTTCTGTGTTGGCTTTCCCAATAATGCTTTCCACCAGCCAGGGGTACTGCTGGGATGGCTGCAGCCAAAGCCATTTGAATGCATGTAGGTGAACGCTGGAATTTCAGTCTCACAATGAAACCTTTTCTCAGAACATGACTAATTGCACTGACCTGTCTAACATTTATAATTCAGAAGGCAAAATCAATTGCATTTGCTATTTGCTGTAGCCTCTTACAGTAATCATTTAATGACATTCAGTATGCCTTCCTCCTCCTTTCCCCAAATAAAAGTGCTTTAGACCACTTAGGTCTTCAATTTACGCATTTATAACCCAAACTCTACTTTAAGAGTGGCAGTACAACCTGCCCTAAAAGATTCAGGCAGCCTGTTATATTGTAAGCTTGCTTTAGACATCTACCCTGTTAACTGAATGAAGCATGACAGCCAAAAAAAATTGCAGTGCCAGAAAAGTTGATTGCTACTATTAATACCAGGAAAGAACAGCAGTAACAAGCATAAACTCTGAAACTACTTCAAAGATCAAGATCAACCAACATCGTTTATTTAGCCCAATGATGAAATCACTCTGAAATCAACAGCAAAGAGTTCTGGAAATGTCTCAGTAGAATTCCAGAAGAACATGGAGGTATTAATAATGGAAAAAAATAACACCTAGATGTTACAAAGTTTTATTAGGAAGTGAATTAATGAAACATCCACTGGGTTTCAACTGCCTCAGCAATTAAAAACATTTATATTTTGCAAATAATTTTGAAGTTTTATCTCAATTTGGAGTGCATTGAAATGATTTTAGATAGTTGCAAATGGGACTTTAGACACTATGAATGTAAAGGTCAATAATTTTTCTTCACTGAGATTTCATCTTGATGTCAAAAATTGTGAGCAGCACCTTGTAACTGCAATTCTGAGATGGTCAGTGTTCTCTCCATCATAAACATATTTTTGAAAAAGTATTAATTACTGACAACACCCCCATCTTTTTCTTCTAGAAAAAAAGCAAGCTGAAAATGTGTTCTTCTGCAAAGAGTGCAACAGGATGTCCACCCTCCCAAAGAGAAGAGCAGCCCACTCCACCTGACATCTTCTCCTGCTTTACTGCTATCAGCAAGGGGGGGATGTTCTCCTTGCAGGGCTTGGCAGCAAGAACCCTTCTGTATGTAGGAACTTTGTGCCACAGAATAGACAGTTTTGCCATCAAAGTCAAGTAACAGATACTTGGGATGTGTTTCATAATGCTACTATAATACACAAACAGTACACTTCAGAATTCATTTTCAGAGTGCTTTCAGTCATTCCACAGTCAGTTTCATTAAAATTAAGTTTTCTAGAATGATCCAACTGCATTTACGCAATGATATTTATGAGAAGAGCAACAAGTAGATCTCCCTTTAGGTCTGGAAGGAATTCCTTCTTTGACAATTAAATACCACTTAAAACACCTTGTGTTCAAACTGTCTGCTTAGTGTTTCAAGTCACGGTAATTATTTAATTATGCAGTGTGTGGAACAGAGTCTATTTAAATAAACATCTTACTACATATGTCCAATGTCATAACTACACATCTCAATTTAAAATCCCATCAAAATACTACTTACTAATTCACAGAACTTTATTTACTTCATAAACTATTCCACGATTTAAAATTAGTCCTAACAAAAATTAAGAGAAACCCAACGAACACTCATTAACCTACAGTACTGTAATTTAAAAAAGATGTTTCAAATACAAATCTTTCTCTAGCTGTTTGGCTGATGTTTGAAAGTAATTATACTCATAACTGCTAATCAGTTTATCATTATAAATTATAAAATACTTTACAGAAGAGCACAGTTAGAAAGTCAAGCACCGAAAACTTAAGCAATACTCCTATTCTGTTGGCCTCTGCAACTGTAATTCAACCCCTTTTTATAGAATGATCATGATATGTTGTCTTGCACTGTCACTTTTCACCCCCATGAGACTCAAGGTGCATCCATTGCACCGGATGGACTTACTTGATGTGAATCAGAGTACACGGTGTAGAAGGGGTTGTTTTCTCTTAACCTGCTCATCTCTGTCAGCAAGTACTCCGTGGCCAATTCAAGGGAAGAGAAATAACGGCCAAGAGAAGGGAAAGGAGGTAAGGGAATTTTGTTTTCTTCCAGATTTTGTTTTAGAGTTTACAATTTCTGTATTTCTAATTTTCTGGGGGCTTGACTTGAAACTCTGCAGTCACTCACAGGATCTCAGAAAAGCTGGTTGGAAGTCATCCAAGTCCAGCCTACTGCCTGACAAAAGACTATCATCAATGTAAGACAATCTCAGTTTTGTTAGAGACTCTTCAAGACATCAAAGGTGGGATGTCCATCCCACCACCTCTCTGTTCCGCTGTTGCACTACCTTCCTGGTAAAGTATAATGTCCAATTTGAATCTTCCAAGAGAAAACTTGTGACCTTTTCTCTGCATTCTTTTCAGTTTCTGAACATCTCTGTTGAACTGGTTAGGCCTAAAGATGGAGACACAGTATTGCAGATACTGAGTAAAGGGGGAAAATCTCCTGTGAACCTGCTGGCCACAGTTGAGCCCCAGTCTGCCTTATTCATGGTGAGAACACATTATTCGGTCATATTGGTTTTGGTGTCCTCTCTATACTCTAGCTCCTTTTCAAAATGGGTGCTGCTCAGAGAGCCTCCAGCCTGCACTGATAAAACACTTAATAAAGTGATGATATATCGCATTAGTATAATGCATTTTCTATTCACCAACATGGCCAGACACTTTATCACAGAAGGCAATTAAGCATGATTTGCCACTGGTAAATCCATGCTGACTGTTCCTCTTTTACACATTTGGAAATGAATTAAAAAAACTCATGCTCCACGTTGTTTCCTGGGATGAAGGTAAACATGGTCCCTAGACTGTCTTTTTTGTTCTCCTTAAAGAAAGATACATTTTAGCCTTCCTGTAGCCCTCAGACACCTTCCCAAAATGCCAACATGATTGGTGCCTTCTCTTGCAACTGTAGTTTACTTTGGGTAAATTTCACCCAATTTCATGGATCTGAATAGGTCCTTTTTCTCCAAATAGTCCTTAAACTGTTGCTTGCCCATTGCCGGTTTTATCCTTCTTCCGAAAACAGGCTGAAAGGTACCAAGCATAGAAGCAGCATTTGCCTGTTAAGACTGAGGCACAAAAGGTGTTGAGCTCTTCAGTCGTCTTCTGTCTGTCACTAATTTGTCTTCTCCATGCATCAACGGACTCACATTCCTCCCAACTTCTTTCTGCTTTCAGGACATATGTGCCTGTAAAATTCCCTGCTGTGGTCCTTTATGTCCCTAAACAGCTTCAGCTGGTCTTTGATCTTCCTCACTTCTTCCCCAAGTGCCAAACCAAGGCTTCTAATGCTCCTTTGTTGTTCCAGTTTCCACTCCTTGGTTTCTTTTTGTGCTTCAGGAAGCTTTCTGTTTACCCAAGTGAGCCTTCTGCCATAATTTCCAGTCTTCCTGTATAACAGGGTGTTTTGTCCCCAGATTCTCACAGGGTTGTGTTGTTTGTTGTTTTAAAAACTTGGTGTGCAACCTTCTCCTTTGAAGCAGCTCCACAGAGGCTTCAAAATCCATTGAATTTGTGACTGATATGGAGCTGCTGTCAGGAGGAATGATCAAAGCATAGGCAGGTGTGGTTAACCACCAAAGTTAAAATGGAAAGTATGCCACTACAGTTGAAAATAACACTCTAAATGTATAGTCCAAGCTCACAGGAGGCTTATACCACATGCAATAGTCTGTACTGCTGGCTGAACATGTTGATGTGAAGCTGCTGCAGGTACACCTACCCCATGCTGCAAGTTGGCCTTCCAACACTATTCCTTTTTCCTGCCTGGGTATGAAGGGCTGACAACAGTAGTATTGACTTGAGTGAGACAGTAGCAGGAATTGCTCTGAGGCCATGTAATTAATTTCACGTGAACTATGAAAAGAACAGAGCAAACTCCAAATTGGCATCTGCTGGAAACTGTTCTGTATCTCGCTGCAGATTTTGAGCATGAACAAATATTTATTATTGATGAGACAGGAAAATAATTTGTATTTTACTGAACACATGACNGCTTAGCCTTTAAGGTGCTATGGAAGTCAAATACTTTTACTGCGTGGCAGTTGCCTCTATGGGTGTTGGTAGATAAAAGCTGCTACATGACAGTTATCAAAGTATTACATATATTCTAGTTCCTGCATATTTGATTTTACATCTGTCTGATAATACAAGATACGGTTTGTATTAGCATACCCCAGACTCTCTGTGTACTAACTAAAAAATAATTTGAGTATCATTATACAAAGTGAGATATATTTATTTTGCTAAACATGATCAAAGTTCAAACTTGCATTTTGTAAACTCTTAATCTTCAGAGTTTACAGTGTAAAGATAATTTACAGTACTGATCTACCCAAGCCCTTAAAGAATGACTAACTATGTAAGACATCCGTTAGCAATAAAACATAATGATAGGGCTCATGCTATGAAAAACTAACATTTGTTTACATAAATTAGCGCCCATTTAGTAATTACACTGTATGTCTGCCATAAGGTCAAACAAAATGTAATCCTGGCAGAAGCAATACTGCATACATTATAGTCTAGACAGAGATATGTCAAAGAATTATGAGGGATAATTAATCAGTTAATGCTTTCCATGTGTTTCATGATACGTGGGACCACAATTATAGAATAAAATGTTTGTGCTAATGTAGTCACTTTCCACTTTCTTATAAAAAACACTACCAACTGCTGTTATTCAGGCTAGAGAGTACTGAAAAAAGAAAGTACATAGCTATATCGAGACATACAAACCCCCACTCAGATGCACACACCTTTCTTTCTGGTTTATTAGCAAGTCATGATATATTTTCATTATATATAACAATAATAACAACATCAAAGTATTTCAAGTACCTGTATATTTGGAGGAGCAAATAATAAAGCAAACTGATTATTTACAGGTCATGAGTGCATACACAAGTGTGACATATAGCAGCAGAATGCTACACAACCAGTACTTCACTCACATGCCTAGTTAAGCAAGCCACCAAGTCACCAAGTCATGAATTGCTTTTATAATCAAATGAAGGTGATTAACTTGCCTTAACTCCTACAAGGCTGAGATGCTGACTACTTAACTTTGGATTTGAATAAAACCCAAATTATAAAAACCCCTCAATCATACACCTACCCCCCTCTTTCCCCCCCCCTCAATTTCTGGGAAATCTGGGGTTATTTCAGTGCCCAAAGACTTTTTTAGTTAATTTCTCTACAATTTAACTGAAGGCAACAGCAAAATTAAGAGTCCTCTCAAAATTAAAGTCAAAATGAAAAAAAGCAAACACATTGTTCTTGTAAATCCACTTAAAAATTTCCACACTATTCCTGTAAATTGTGTAAAATTTCAGTTCAGAAAAATGCGTCATATATGTGAATTTCCCTTTCCCCCATCTCAGTGGCAGCCACGTTCCAGCTGATTTTGCCAGTGGATCCTGTGTCAGTATGGGGATTTGTTACTGAGCTTTTGTCCTCACTAACCTCTGCAACTGAGAAGAGTGACACCATTGTATCATGAGTGGGCTAAGGAGAGCTATGCTGTTTTCAAGACAGATGATGTCTAGAGTAGAAGACATCACCCTAGATACATCACCATCCTTAGTGTGAAGTTAATAAAGCTTCATCTTCCTTCTCAAATTTGTCCCAGGAGTCAATCATTCTCTTGTGCACAGCAAATACTCATACAAACCTATAAATGTGTGTTTCTACCACTTGGTCATACCACAGCTGAATGTAGACACGGTAATTTGTCTCTGCTCTGCCCCCTTTATCACATGGGCTATAAAAAGGATGACCTCCCACCCAGTTTGTTAACTAAATATTAGATCTCCCTTGTTTCTGTGGTGCTACAAAACTTAAATACTAGTGAGGTCATAAACTATGCTCCTGGGCAGGCAGCCATAGGTCTACCCATTGACTGTAACATGTGAGTAACTACCAAAACTACAGATGATACTGTGCATTTTCGCATCCTTGCGTAGATTAAAGACACTCCTTCTTAGCACAAAGTCTGGCAACAAAAGACAGTAGGTATCAATCAAAATCAATCAATTTGACCAGTTTACTGAAAACTGTCCTCAACATAAATGAATTACATAAAGTGAACCCAGGGAATTAGATTAATATTTATTTTGTAAATACAGTATTTTAATCTTCTAGTTTGTTACATATTTTTAATTCATTAAGGGATAAAACCCCACCAAACTACCCACACTTCTATATGTACAATATTAACATTGTGCCCTTTCATGACTACCTCTTTTGAAACTATTGTACTTTTGTGCATAGTAAATCAGATATAAAGATGGATGAATGACAGCAGGGGAAGAGGAGGAGGTATTTCACAATGCTACTGTCCTTCAAGAGAAAACACTGAAGCTGTAACCAACTAACTATAACAAATGAGTACCTGACAAAAATAAATGAGCTGTGAAAGTAAAAAAGCTACACTAGGCTGAATACTTCAAAAGTACTTTGTCACAGAAATCCTCTGTATGTAGTGTGCAATCCTACTTAAAAATACTATCAGATAGATGTTAAATGTTTTTATATAGTATATGCAGATGCAGTTAAAATACAGGATTATTATAGTTTTTTCAAAAAAACAGAATCTGTTCATTTTTTCCAAAGAAAACTTTCACAGCAGTAATATAGAACTTGAAAATGCACTATGAAGCTAATTTAGGAAAGGCACCAGGAAAAAAACTAAACTCCGCAAATCTAATACCTTAGTCTAACTAATAGTCTAACTACCTTAGTCTAACTCATTTTGAAAAGGGGAAGTATTCCACCCAGCCTGCCATAAACTTAGCACAGACTTTGTTGGCAGACGACAGGAAAATCTTACCCTTTTCTGCTGTTGGCTTTCTGAGGCAGTGCCCACAAGACTGAGCATCAGTGAAATCAGCATCACCTTGCACCTTGCCCTCCCACTTGTGCATGACTTGCTTTTCTCCATGTCCAGAGAAATATTCAAATTGGATTAACCCAAGGAAACTGAATTAGTGATGGGCATGACATGCTTTTTACTTCAGTCTTTTTAAAGTCTCAGTTTACCCCCAAATTAACTGTCCACTTTTACAATTCTGTCAGAAAGAGGAAAATCCATTTGTCTGCAAGTAATGGACTTCATCTTTCATTCTCAATGTGTTCTTAATAGATTGCTCTCTCCACTCAAGCTAAAATCTTACAAAGTACTATAACTTCTCTATGGAGATACGTAGTGACAATAAGAGTACAAGCTCAATACTTACTGGGGAAAGTTACACAAAAGTTGACATCCAGAAATGATCTGCTGCTTTTCAGTCTTCAGCTCAGACATGGTAAGCTAAGCAGGCTTGGCAGTCTGCACCCTATTTACTCACACCCCGCCAAGAGCTGTATTTTTATTTATTTACTTACTTCATTAGGAGGCTTCCAGGGAAAATACTTCCACAACAAAAAAAAGTAACAAAGTTTGTAAGTGTGGTTGGTAGGGTCGGTGGGTCTTAGGGCTTCAAGTGCTAAGGATATTACTGCAGAGCATTTCTCACGAGCTCTCAGTAGCTCACTAACAAGCTCTCAGTAGCTCACCAACTTGCATGTGGATGTGGAAATGTGGAATGCCATCAAAGCCTTCTTGCAGAGACTTGAGCTCTGGCTCAACTTGAGCTGCTGGCATTAATTACTCTTCTGCTTGAAGTGAGACAGTTCACATGCCCAAATCATTCTGAAAGGGGGCGATAAAATGTTTACCCTGTGATGTCAGCCGGCTTAACCAGAAGGATGAAGCAAGCTCAGCGTACTTCAAACGGTTATCTCCACTGAAAATCCTTGGACTGCGCAAAAAGACCAAATGATCTTCTCACTCCTCGGGGAAGTGTCTTCAGATTGGAAGCAGTCTATCATAAGATAATGAGGGAAAGCTGCACAAGTACACTCTGCCCTTTCTTCACAGTGCAGGGCCCCATGTTTTCACATTGCCTAGGTCATGCAAACAGTTTTAAGATGAGAAAAGCCGGTTAACTTACAAATCAAGCAATCAGCACCAAAGAACCTCAACCTTACTGAATATTATTTTATTATCTGGGGTGGAATTGACTGAGCCTACAAACTCTGGACAATTGTGTTTCTCATTTTTCTTCAGTAAATAAAACATCATCTTCTATCATCAGTCACTGTGACCATGAGTGGAAGTACAGAGTTTTTCTCTCACGCTGAGACAAAGAGTATTTTCTGCAGAGCCAGACTATATAAGCTTTTCCAAGTACCCATTCAGAAAGGACTGTCTGGGATTTTCGATAGCAACACAAAACCAGAGGTACACTCTGGTTCCCACTGACACCTGTGGTCCTTATGATTCTTTCCAATGGGCCTAGACAGTTGAGACGGAATTGGTTCCATCTCTTCAGCTTCCCACGCACTGACTGCATGGACGCGCTGACACATTCTAAAATAGATGCAGTGCCACACAGGCTTGGGGACTCTTCCCAAAAAGAAAATAGCTGTGCCACTGTGATACTCAGCTCTGCAGCTGGCGAGCAAGAAGGAGGCCCATTGTAGTCAGCTGGGCTTGGAGTCAGCCCAAATCAAGTCAGCAGGCCACCAAGATTCAAATCATACTTTATTACAGTGTCTGCCAAGCTAACACTCACTACTGCATAAACGAAAACTGTTCTGAAATGAAAAAAAAACCCAACACAGAATCTAAGCCCTTTCACAAAACAAACAATTTTACTCTCTTCAGAGCATTCACATCCACATGGCTTAAACCTCTGACAGAAGGAAATGTAAATTAACACTACCTAACCATGCAAATATGAGCGGACATTTAATTTTCACATTAGGCACTAGTTAACAGCAGGCATTCAACCTGAAAGGAATTAACACCACCAGAAGCTGGGAAAGAGTCAGTCATTCAACACATACTTGAGATATTCAACGCATCCCTAATCCAGGGCTAGGGTACACCATAAACCATTCAGCCTAAGAAGCAGTAGTTGACAGCTTTGTCATCGTTGCTGAGCCTAAAAATATTGGAAGATGAAAGCAAAGGTACTGAGGCACAGTCATTCTTTTCATAAGTGCATGCATAATTTCCAGCAACAGTAAATTAGTAAATTACTGGAAGAACATGCTCCTGCCATAGCAACAAGTAAATATTTATAACTGCAAGACACCCATTAAGTTGTTAGGTTTATTTCCCTAAAACCCCCACATACATTCATATTAAAAAGAATAAAAGTAGGATCTTTTCATGAATAAGAACTGAATTTCAGCTAGGTCCTAAATTACCAGATTCTGGCATATAAATCCAGTATTTCTAACTTGTATCCAGACATGAAGCCCCATTGAAATTTGAATGAGTTTCCTTGTTTGCCCAGGGATCACCTAAACAGTATTTTCAACATGGATGTTGAAAGAACATTTTTTGGCTATCTCAGTGCAAAATCAATACATTGGGAGTTCCTCCTGCATTTGAAGGCAGATTTAGGCAGAGCAGCCCAGTGTCTCTTTTCAGATAAAATGATGGAGGAAGAAGGTACAGCACTGAACTTGTTACATGCTTCAAGTATAGGAGAGCAGGAGGTGTCTGGGATTACACGCTGTACTATTTTTCAGACCAAAGGTGAATACAAAAGGTGTTCCATACTATCAGTTTAAAAACAAAATTTCTGGTTGAGATTGTGATCAACCTGAGACCAGAATGAATTTCCAGAGCTACATGGAATTTGTAGAACCAATTTAATAGGCTGAAGTAATGCTTTCACCAGAAATGCTGAAAGAGCATTAAACTTTGGAGTGTTATTTGAATACCACTGCTATAATTAATACAGTATGACCTTGTATAAACCTTATAAATTTGTTCATGAATATGCAAAGTGGGAGTAACTGCACTGTGAAGAAAAAGTGGGGTGCTTAAGTATCTGACACAGCTACACATTTAATTCTGTTAGTACTTTTCCCTTGAGTATCTTCTGAATAAAAATATTACAGCAGCAATCAGAGGACACAGATCTATTCATACTAAAATCTCCCTCTCTCCCCAAATGTTAACATTAGATTTTTATTTCAGCTGCATTTCTGAATTATCACAGCATTCAGTAAGGAACAATCTCTCTTGTATCTTGCAGATATGCATCTCCCAAACTTTATGCTTAACTAGGATGCAACCACTGTGGCTTCAGATTGATTTGGGAATTTTCTAGACTGGACCTTTCAGCTTCTTGATAAAGTGAAATATATTTTCCTCAGCAGAAAGACTCTTTAGTAATTTTCTGTGGTTTTTCCCATTTTGGTTTGTGGTCAGAAGACCAGGAATATGGCTGTGAACATTTACACGTGAGCTAGTGGAAGTTTTAGTGCTATTTGAAAATACATGCAGCAGTTTATGCCCATGAAAGCCACCTGTTTGAAAGTTTTCAGTTGGGTGTCTGAAATTAGACACTTAAACTTATTGTTAACAACATCAAAACTATACGTGATTTTCAGAGCTGGTGAGTCAGCGTTAACCTAGAAATAGTCAAAGCCTCTAAAAACCAGACTCTTATGGAGACACCTACTCCTTGATTAAAATGCTTGCCGGTAGGTAAATGAAACTCAGAGTTTACTCCTTTCTCTCTCTTGTTTTAAAAGACAAGAAACGGCAGCTCAGCTCATTTTCCCTCCTGTGATCTGTGTTCCCATATGATACTCCAGGAGGCATTATCAAGCCTTTTAAAGACAGTTTTTAAAAATTCATCATGTACAAGTAATATAGAAGTTCTGTGCCAGTATATTTACAAGTAAGCAATACACAGTTCAGCTTTAACCTGAAAAGACAAGATGTAGAACTTGTGACCAAAATACCTTCATTTATATTACACTGGAAATAACTGCTAGCCGTTCATACAGTACAGTTCTTGGTTTCTTCAAAATAATAGCTGAAATTAGCTCCTTAGTTCCCCCACAGCTTGTTGTTGCTAGGACTCAGGAAAATAGATGATACAATTTTAACAAGAATTTAATTTTTAGTGGAAAGGGATTGAACTTCACAAACCAGACATTAAGATTAAGTTTGTCCTTCTTAGCAAGGTGTTCCTCTGCACTTACTTCCAACTGCAGGTCCTAGAGAAATTCCCAAGCTGAGGAGAGCGGTCAAGAAAGCATGTGTTTATTTGACAATGGACATCCCAATATAGCCAGTATAACCTTGGAGTTTAGGAACTCTCTAACTTGATTCAATATCCTGGTTATGTCCAAATGAGGTTTAACACATGGTGTGAACCTCTGTAGATTATGTAAATTATAACCTGTGTCTCACCACAATACATTCATAGAATGTAGCTTGATAATTGGCATCAAATCTGCTGATCTAATGGTCCTTGGATTTTAATTACACCAGCTTTGTAACTGTAGTAGCTCAAAACGTATTTAAAGACAGGAACAGTGGTGATTAGCCCGTTCTTCAGGATAAGACTGGATTTGAAGAGGATAAGAGGAGGAAATACTGTGGATTTGGACAGCTTCCTTTCTCCTTTCTAGAAGTGGATAAACCCTGCCTCAGCATTCCTCTAGGTAGCTGTCTCTGCCATGACTCTTGCCTCCTGGAACAGCTTGTAGTAAAGCCCCTCCCCTTGAGTAGGCTGTCAGTGAACATACACAATTAATAATTAGTTTTATCGTAACTTTGGATTCTGACAGGCTTCTTGATGGAGTGTGAACTTTTTTTTGTTCTTGTTTTTTGTTTTTGTTTTGATGCACAACATGGCAAGGTCAGTCTGATCTCCTAGGCTCTAGAAAAAGCAACAAAGATACTGAGATGCATTGCCACGTCCAACATCTCCATATGCACTACACAGTGATGGACCAAATGTGACTGTCCTGTTCATATGGGGAGAATCATAAAATCAGCAGCAAAGGTCCTGGTTCTACTCTAAGAAGCCAGCTCTGCTTCTACCCAGATTAAGATATTGAGAGTTGCACCAGTCAGAAAAGACATAAACATATTTTAGCTTCAGTCATTGGCCATTTTATATTGTATGTGTGTACACGTAAACATACTTATACACATGCACAGACATACATTTATCAGTTTAGTTTTTAAAGAAATATTTCACATATATAAATGTTTCTTTCTATATGTTTCTTTAGAATAATAATAGATCCTGTGCTATTTATTTTATGCTGCTCCCACTTCTTTTATCATTGGCAGCAGAACATTATATTCAAAACAGATTATAGAAATTCCTAAGAATAGGAATCAATAGACTTCGGATGCTCAGAAGAGAACTGGGAGGAGAAAGACGGTGGGACAACTGCATTAGTTCACAAAAGTCTGTGAAACAGATAATTCATCCACAAAAAGAGTTAAAACAATTTGACATTCAGGCCTTACAATTGACACAAATTGTTCTAACAAGGTAATTTGTTCTTTCCAGAAGTTGATACATACAGAAAATACTACTTGGTCAGTTATATTCAACTGATGTTTTAAAAGAACTTTTTCTTTTTGCTTTCCTACTCTGAGAGCTTGCTACATTATTTTTTTCAGTTGAAGAATAATTAATGATATTTTGTAAAAGGTTTGACAAGCATAAAAGTATGAAAATTTGAAAGGTATGGGGCTTTATAAACAAAAACTACTTGAGCTACTCTCCCAAAATTTTTAATCAACTAGTGGGGCAGAAGGTAAATATTTTAATAGATCTTTGGAACTGTAGTTAAGAAGGGGAAAAAAAACTGCAACACAGAAACTGCAGCTGGAAAGAGGGGTAAGAAGATGTAAGAGAGGTAACTCAGCAGACCCCAAGGTTAGTGAAGAAGGAAGGGGAGAAGCTGCTCCAGGTGCTGGGCAGAGATTCCCCAGCAGCCTGTAGTGAAGAAGGTAGCCCTCCTGCAGCCCACGCTGGTCCATGGTGGAGCAAATATCCACCTGCAGCCTGTCGAGGACCCCATGCTGGAGCAGGTGGATGCCCAAAGGAGGCTGTCCAGCTGAGAAGGGGAGTGATAGAGCAGCTTTGGCGGGCACCTGGTGACCAGCCAGCATCAGCTCACCACAGTAAGCTTCATGCTTCAAGTTAAGACAACATTGTGCAACGTGTCTCCTGTTGATTTTTAAATTTCATATTAGGGATTGTAAGCCTCCCAATGTAAACAACTGGAATTCCAAATTCAGTTCTCACCTGAGTTGCCCTAATAAGTCTAAATGAATCAGAAACTATAAACCAATTAGACAGTATTTCTCTAACACAAATACAGGACACACAGCTGAAATCCAAGAGGAAAAAAAAATGTTCACAGAGTGTAATGAGGTAAGGTACTAGTGTCTCACTGGGAAGCCAAGTAAATTGGGCAATTACTCTAATACGTCACACTGAGGTCTGGCAATTTATGAAAGTTGAATATTAAGACTAAATTTATAAGTGACAGGTATAACACCATATTTAGAGCATTGAATTATCTAAACTATTTCAAAGTATTCAAGTTATGTAAAATTAATTATTACAATATTGTATTAAAGCTACTTTCTTTTTTTCAAATCACAAAAGTACACAAAGTGCAGTTTGTAAATAACGCCTAAGGAAAGTAAATAACAGAAAAACAAAGTCTGATGTTCCTGCTGTCTTTCTTATGATTTCATACTGATTTCAGCTGGATTATTGTGTGACTGGAGTTGCAGACCTAAGAACTTCGTTAGAATGATAATGAATTAGCAGATAAGAGTACTAAAATTGTAGTTAATAAACAACGTTTTATTTGAGAAAGTGCATGAAACTCTCATCAAGAAACTGAAAAAAGGAAAGATCAGCAGAAAAAATAATAATTCATATCCCACAGTGAAAAAACACAAACCAAAGATCTGACTATTCCTATGTGATGGCTTTTGCAAACTATTCATTAGCTTTTCATATGGGATGGATTATACTACAGCATCTCTGAAACAATATTTAAAGTCTTCATCAGAAAACCAAAGGCAAAGAAGACTGAAAAAAACTCCACCAAAATCCTCCTGGCATATTTACTAGCATTAAACCTTATGTAATACAACCTGATGTCTCTCAAATCTGTCAACATTACAGGTTCAGAAACGTTTTTCAAGTATTCTAAGCACCACTACTTTTCCAATTATACTGAATGTCATTGCTGATAATCCTGGTGCAACTGAATTTTAATTACTGTCCCTTCAAAAACCAGCTGCAGCAAAAGGAAAAAAAGGAAAACAGGAAAGGACAACCAAACCAGAGTCTTAGCAGAAATTCTCCCATAGAAGAGAACAATGGACTTCCCATTTACCAGATAAACCCACTGCAATCTCAGCTAGCAACCCTCACCTTCTTGATTTACATTACCTCTCTTGTCCAGTAAGATCTTGAAATGGAAATAGGAGGCTTGTAGCTAATCACAAGTGAAAAGTGAGAATTGTTCAGTTTATTGGGGGAGGTGGGTATTTAAGGCACGCTAGCTAAGGTACCACCTGCACAGACCGTGTGCTGCTCCAATCATCTCCATAGAGATTTCTCATCCTTCTGACATCTGCTGTTTCCTCCAGCCTGCAGCCCCATTATCTTACATGGATTCAATGCAAGAACCCAGTTACTGTCTTAGAGGCAAACTTACACTTCTCTCCCTTGCAAAAACTCAAACTTGACATTGTGTTCAAAGAGAGAGATTTTCAACAGTGGCTGGAGAAAAGTAAACAAGAAAGTTTCTGCTGGTGTGAAGCACAACTTAATTCAACCCCCTCCAAACATTCTGGCTCTGCCAAAAAGCATCCACACAGATTAAGTGGGATGAAATTATCTAACAAAGATGGATGAAGGCCAAATAAATATCTGAAACTGTTGTAGAGGACAGCAAGATGCACCTGGGAAATAGGAAGGGTTTGATATCAGGAAGGTATTAAAAAGCCATACTGTGGTTGAAAGGCCCGGGTTTAGAAGGAAGACCAAACTGCACAGAACAGGCTGTTACAGCTACCTGGGAAGGACTGAAGAGATATAATGTGCACAGTCTTTTGCAGGCAGATATGAGCTTATTTTGCACGAGCTGACCAGAAGCCATTCTGCTATGACAGCATAGCATCAAGCACTTGGCGGTAAGCCTTGCTGCAAAGCAGTGTGTATTAGATCAGGCAACGTACCATTCTCACGTGGCCACAAGTCCTCAGGCTGACCCACAGTGCAGGCTACAGTAAGCTCACATCAGTTTGCAAATGGGCGTGCACATACACTCACGAAGAAACAAAACAAAAAAACAAAGAAGAAAGATTTCAAGACCAATGTGCAACGAATCCATCAACTATGAGGTAGGGTGAACTGAGGTTTGTCAGATCAGGGATGGACATCAGACTCTGAGAAGCAGTTGACAAAAATTAACATGAAGATAGTGTTTATGATGTGGGGAGACCAACACTGGGCATGCCCGTTCAGAAACAGGGCACTGTGAAGCCTCAAATTTATAATGGGCACTTCTTTTAGAGGCAGCTCTTTAACTAAGACAGGTTAAACACTGGAAGTGTGAGAAATAGAATATGGTACACGTCTTTACGGAATGACTTCTGTGACAATGAGTATCTTTTTTTTTTCCTAGTAATTCGAACATAATGCAACACAATTGTACTACTGAACACCTTTCAAAATCAACACAACTCAGGTACAGACAGCTAGCTTCAATCACGTATCACAGTATAGCTGGTATTCACATATACATACCTGCGTTTAAGTCCAATACAAGTATATTTACAGTATTTTAAAATAACTTGTGTAATACGTTAAAATGTTTCAACAAAATTATAAGGATTGGAATTCAAAAATTGCTATAACCCAATCCTTTTGTGAATCTTTGTCAGATCTGAAATTCTTCTTACTTGTCTTATTTTCATTCTCACAAGTGCAGTGACTTTTCGGAACAGACAGATGATGTTGCACAGATTTATGTACGCGCACTTTGGTGTTGCATATAAAAGTCTGACATGCAAATAGAAATAGAAATAGATACCATACTTGTTAAGGGTCTGTTTAAGTATTCTTGTTGCACAATGTTAAATTGGTGCTCTCTTATTGAAATCCATTTTTCATCTTCACAGAGCAGAGAAAAACCTACTTTATATATTTATCATAACTCCAGCAATGGCACTTGGAGCTTGTAAGGCATGTTACATTTTGTGAACATCCTCGTTATTTTGTGTGCTGATTAAGTTGGGTGCAATAGTGAGAACACACTGACTTCATTTAAGCAACTGGGGAAATGGGACAAACTTACAAGGACAAAAACATCTGTAATATACAAGCTTGGATGAGAAGATTGGCCAAAACTGTTAAGGAAAGTAAAAAGGAAAACAATTGTTTTTTGAATGGCCTGAAGCTCGATTTCTAATTAATTTCCAACTTCAAGTTTACAGCTCTGAAAATCATCGTCTTAGCTGACACTCAAACCAATTATTTACTTTAAGATGCCTAAAAAGGAGAAATAACAATTCAAGCCAAAGTCAGAAGATAAAGGCAAAGCAAATGCTTTGTAGTACTTACCTTAGGCACCCAGTGGCATTGCGCAGCACCTGTGACGAATGGAGTTGTATTTTATGATCATCCTGGAGCGGAGAGTTTTCCCATCCAGAGTGAGGGATAATCACTGCATTGGTCAACACTGCAAGGGCATCCTGGATGATTGGCATTTTCAGTGCATCACAGGAGGATAGATTCCAGAGAACTCCTACAAAAACCACAAATGACTAATAATTAATACTTCTGCAAAAAAGATTGAATAGTTTTCATTTCTTAAAAAGCCCCAAAACATTTCACAGCATTGGTGTGCTTAATAAAGCTGTTTCTATCAAGGGAAAAAAATACTTCATTGTAAATGGGGCTGAATGATACCTGCACACTTTTGCAGTGGGAATACAGCTTTGCACACTCAACGTGTAGTCACAGCAACACTGGAAAATTCTCAGACCTAGACCTAAAAACTGAGCAGCTGGTCATGATCTAGGCCTATTTAGGTGGTAAGCCACATGTAGAACGAAGGAGTATTACATGTATTTTTGCATGACTTGGACTTCACATTTCTTCCTTCTAAAAAATCAATAACAGAAAATAGTTCTGCTTCACACTAAGACTACACTTTTTTTTTTTTTAAATTTAAGAATTGCTGCTTTAAAGAGAAAAGAGTCTTTGTTTGAATTCTGTTCTGAATGCCTTCATGAAAAGTAATACTTTATGTAAAGGAACAAAGATCCTCACAAAGGTATTTATACTCACTTCTCTATGAGCTGTTCTTGGTAAACTTTATTGACATATCTACTGTTCTTGAAATACCTAGTATTTTGCTGGTTTTAGTTAGTGCAATCCCCAGTATGGTTGCCTTTTTTTTTTTTTACATTAATCTAGACATGTGGACATGATGTGAATGATATACAAGTATGGAATCAGGTGTGGCTCCGTTGTGAAGAAGTTGTATTTTGGAAATGAAGCAGAAAAGAGTGCTCTGATGGCAACAAAAACAGTACTTCTGGATTCCAGAACTAGTCATAAACTCAAAAAGCAGAAAGAAATACAAAAGAAGCAAACATAAGAGCCCCATCTAACAAAATACTTAAAGATGTAAATATGTTATTTTCTATTCACTCTAGGGTCCTGCTAATCAAAAGTAACCTCACATAAACATCATGGTAAGTTGGTATTCAGCAATAGTTGAGATGCCCAGAAATATTCTTTAAGCTCTTTTTCTCTATTTAAAATCCACTTGACACCGTACGTGAGGTTTTGCTCAATAGACTGCCATAGTGACAGGCAAGTTCCAAATAAGAACCCAAATGAAAACCTACATATTCAACCAAGAGCCAGTAATTGGGGTATGGTTTCACTAATTGTAAATTAAACCTTCACAATAAGAGGATGAAAGGATCACCAGATTAAATTAGCTGTTTTACCTTCTCTGAAAACGATTGTAAATCAGGGCAGAACCAAGCAAAATGGTACTGCCCAATAAGCCGGACATTATCTTCAAAGTTTTTGGACCTCACACATGATTTTAAGGAGTAAGATAGTCTTCTTCCACCCTAGAACAATGCCTTTTATCCAATTTTAAGTCTTTGAAAACTACCAGCCATGTTAATGAAAAAAAAACCCCAATTTAATTCTGACAAGTTCTACTTTACTCTCAGAAGTAGTGGAATCTGCTACTTGCTGATGTTGGCATTTTAAGTGTCTCCTTATACTGCTCCTTAATTATTTGCAATTATTAAAGGGCACTGGCAATTCCCTTCCCATTACTTTTGCTGAGGATAACCTGGAGCTAGATTTATGTCAAGCCGCCTAAGAAGATGATCCATTCTCTTGACTTTCCAAGGGAAAGTGATTAAAAAGAAAATCTTTTACCTGAGGCACCTTCTATTATGCCTTCACTCTTCTCCATGTGACTGTGAATGTATTTTTCAAGCATGCATGCATGCATTACACACCCTTTAAGACTACAATAAGGAGCTGAACGCCGAGATCATTTGCCACTTTACTCTGAAAGTTCTGACTGAACTGAGTTTCTCAGCACAATAACTCAGTCTGGAATAGCCTCAGAGGTGCCATGACTGCTCCCTAACTCATTTATGTGCCATCAGCTGCCCAGAGGAAGGGACCAGTCTTGGCATATCAGCGATTCACCACCTACAGTGGTACCCATCCTGCTGAATATGGATTGGAAGAGAGCTGTTAATCCAGCAACTCAATAGTCCAACTCGTTTACTATCTCTAGACTGACTCTTGGGAGGGATGGGAAAATAAACTAATTACATCGGTGCTGAACATCTCTTAATCACTTGCATTCAATCTTATCTCCTCCTTGCTTTTAAGGTTGTGATGCATTTTAGAGAAGGCATTTACTCTCTATTGCAGATCACTAGTTTGTGTAGGATGCTACACAGAAAAATAGCTACACCAGACTGATCAGGTTTAAGTTTTTCACCCTTACATATAACAAACTGAAGTGCATGGAAAAAAATATCTTGTAGTCTTGTTTTGAGTTTAAAACTAAGGAGAAAGTGGTACTGAAAAGATTCAGCTGGGTCTTCGCACTGATTACCAGTCTTGCAGATGTCAGAAGAAAGATTCTTGGAGGAGTCTATAATTATTATGGAGATCTTGCTGAATGAAATTAAATCTTCTGGACCAGCTTAACAGAGGACATGTATCTACTATGATCCACTATGATCAACGGGTTATTTAACATAATAAATGTAAATATTTTTTTTCTAAGAAGCCCTTTCACAGATAATGACAATCAAATTTAACAACCGGTTAAAAACTTTGAAAAAGGTTATAATCAACCTTTTCAAGGACATAAACACGCAGATATAGTTCATAAGGAAAACTATGCATAGATCTTGGTTAAGGCAATTTGTTGCCACTGGAAGTTGAAGCTGAGAGACCAGATAACCAGGAAAACTTTGATTTATCTTTCCTTTAGCCAAAGTCCAGAAGATTTAAGACAACACCAAGCCTTTAAAAAGCACAGTCAAGGCTGATGAGATGTTACTACTGCTTAGCAGACAGAGCTTATCCACCTTGCTTCCAGCTTAGAAACGGCACTCCTTTTTATGTAAATTTAAGTTATTGTAATAGATACAGAGATACAGCATCACTTACCCTAAAGAAGCAAAGCAAAATATTTTAAAAATTTAAAGTCATTTACATTAATGGAGCAGTGTGAACCCAAAAGCCATCATCTCTCAATCAGGCTGGAGCTCAAACTCACCCTGATTAAACTCCTCAATGCATTTTTTAGCCAGTGTTTTACTTAGACCTGGCAGTTGCATATGTACATGAAGAGTCAGATATAACTAAAGATCTGATAAGCTACATGCTATCCTTATTCCATTCAAAGTTTAAAAAATAGTGATCACACATTTCCATGCAAAAAAAATCAGCCTAGCAAAAGACCATGTGCAAAATTAGAAAGTTTAAGTAATTATTCAGTGCATCATTTAATGATACCTCAAATGATGACTTTTATATATAATAACAAGCCTCTTAGAGCAACTTGGACTACAAATCTATATTGAAACCAAGAAACTAAAAAAGTAATCTTTTTCAAAAAGTATTGTTCCTGCCACATTGCCACTATGTTTGGGGTTTTTTTGTTGTTCTGCTACAGATGTACTTTGCCAAATAAATTATAGGATAAAAGGATCATAGGTAAACAATCATTATTGGGGAAAAACGACTTTGATTCTTCTTGATTTGGTATGTTAAAAGTCAGACTTAAATTTATACCAAGACTTTGCTAATTTAATACTCCTTGTTACAAATAAAAATCTAGAAGTCTTCCAACTCTAGAAAGTTTTTTCTTTTCAATTTAATAATCTGGTCATGGACTGATGCAGAATGCCATTTGGTAGAGCTGGAAGAGCCAGAATCCCCGTAAGAGGGAACGCAGCTTTCTGTTTATAAACTGAAGGCACACAGGTACTACAGGGAGTTTCCCTCAGGAACATGATAATTAAGACTGAAATCTGTAAGCCAAATACCCTGAGCAGAAGCCAAGCACAAGGGATCTTTTGCTGAAGTCCTTAGGAAAAGCATCTTCTACCCCAAGCTCTCAAGTTCTAGAAAAATAATTTGGTGGCTCTATACTGCAGCTTTGATACTCAGAGCCCCCAGTTATCACAATGCTGCTCTGCAGATCTGGATCTACTCCGTGCCAGCTGGGTGTTGGCTCCTGATGTGTCTCATTGATTCTACTGTGAAGATGCTGAATACTAACCATGGCATTTCTTAATACTAAGTGCAAGAAGACTTCACAGCTAGCTCAACTGACAAGTTGAGGAATTGGTCTTGGTAGCACACCTTCTGTAGGAAACAAAAAGTGGCTGATATGAATTCTGGCACCCAGACAATTCACAGCTCATAAGATAGGTCCTTAAAAGCAAACTATAAGGATAAGTTTCAAATTGGTATAACAGAGTAGGAAGTTTCATGAATTTTCTTGAAATAAATCTGGTTACTGAATGAATACCTATGCACACCTTCCTGTAAATCACCGATTTACATGCACAGAAGTGCATTTCTGTGTATAGGATGACCCACAAAAAGTTCAATTTGAGAAAGACTGGGTTTCAGTCAAAATCAAAGGCAGGCAGGAATTTAAGGAACAGTAAGCGAAGGTACAGCCAGAAGAATTTTTCTTCCTTTTGCAGCCACTCCTAGCTTTACAAAACAAAAACTTCCACAGAGAATAAAGAATATTGTTTGGGTTTGTTTTTTTTTTTTAACTACAAACTTAGATTGATCTTAACTACATGTCAGTAGATGACTACCTATAACATAAGTAATATAGGCATTTCCTCTGAAAAGCTAACTCTTTCTCTATTACTGCACTTTTCATCCCAAAATTAGATCAGATTTTATCAAAACAAAAAGGAGGGACCAATTTTAATACTGCTTGCAAACAAATTCTGTCCAAATGCTACTTCAGTAAATGAAATGGTCTGTATTCTTCTCACAGGTCTAAAATTTGACCTAACATTGCTGCTCTCTTTCTGCTGCATACTTTAAAATAACTGTGGAAAGGAAGAACTGTCAGACATGAATATTAGTTATTAGATTTAATGACAGGCAGCAGAGCAATTGCTAGAAAAGCTGACTTAAGTTACTGTGAAAAGGCCAGTGGTTCCTGCTCATTTCCTTAGCTGATGAAATTAACTGGCCCCATAAGACACAAAAGTCAAACCAAAAGCAAGTAATTCTAAGAGAAACACAGGCAATTTTTTTCCAACTGTTTTCAAACAAAATTTAATCCTAACACAATCCTATTTAATACACACCCAACTAAATACTTCATAATAAAACAAGGAAATCAAACAAGGATATATATATATATGAATAGAAAACTATTATTTTCCCAATGCTTACGCATGTATTTTACTGAAGAACTTTTTTCTAGCACCCAAATTCACAATATGTGTTTGGTAATAGACCCTAATACAGAGAACAACAATTATACTCAGAACTGAACATCAAGTTACAGCTCTAAGTACCAAATCCCATTCTCACAAGAATATTGCAACTAGGAAGTTAGTCCTATCTATACAGCTGTACCTACATGCAAAATGAAAGGCTCAATGTACAACTGTAAAAAAAAAAAAACAAAAACCAACCAAAAAACCAGGAAACACTTACTTACTAGCCAAATCTTAAGATTGTTATCTAGGATAAAGACAGCACTGAAAATGAGATTATCAGGAACCTAAAAGATTAGTGGCCACAGTAAAAAAAAGTAATTTTATCAAAAACCAAATACATTCCAGCATATCCTCAAACTTACACTTAGTGAACAAAAAAGTGAAGTATTCAGATCTGTTTCTAAATAAAACTTATTTTCAAAATAAAATTTAAGTATTCTGTGTTGCAAGTGGCCAACATTTCAGACTTCAGAGTGGTTATAAACTGCAAGTGATTTAATTCTCCATCATTCAGGCAGGGACATCAAAATTATCAGCTCAGCTGAATTTTTCCAAAGGATTACTACGTGCTGAAAAAGTTCAATGCAGCTGTTATGTCAAGCCATATGCTGCAACAGATGTCCTACATTTATCACACCAGATTGCCTTGTTTGATATTTCCTCTTAAACTTAGATTTGACCAAACTACAAAAAAAAATTTAAAAATCATTTACGTAGTACATTGACAAGCACATTATGAAATTGGATTCATTGCCTTACAAATCGAAACAACTTGAATTAATTTTCCACAGAAGACGCATCACACTGATTGTAGAAGGGAAAAACAGTTCCTTCCCACTTACACTTGGAAGTTGAAGTAGCTCATACATAAGAGTCATCTTCCTGCTGGACCAGTGCCAGAGAGAAAAGGAGAGCAAAAAAGGATCACCTTGGTTTTTGTTCTGAGAATGAATGTGGTAAATTTAGGACATGAGAATGGAAACCTGCCTGAGAAGCAAGGAAAAGGATGCAGACTGTGACGGGAAAACTGATGAAATCAGCTGCAAGCAGCGCCCTAAGTGAGAGGAGAGAGGGACTCTCCTGTCAGGGCCATCACACTGCTCCCAGCTGAGATCTCAGCACCTCAGGGACTCTTTCTGGTTCTCTTCTGTTCACTTCCAGGGAAAGAAGTGCTACCTTGAGAAAGGTTTTGTATCACTGTTTTATTGGTATGTTCCCTTTTACCTACAACAATATTTTGAATGTAACACCTTACACAGTAAATCAGGGCCCCAGCCTGTTGCTAAGAAAGCAGGGCAGAAGATTTTAGAAGGCATCACTTTAAAACCTCTCCTTATTTGACTGGGAGAAGCAGGGGGTGAAGTAGTTAATCTGATAACTCATTAAAAATTAAGACGTTCATTAAAAAGTTGAGAATAACTCTTCATGAATACAACAATTCCTATCAGTGGGTTTTCCTATTTTCAGAGCCAAAACAGTGACAGTGTATTGAGAAAGGGGGCAGAGATTGTTTTATAATTAGATAGTAAATTGCAATATATTTTGTATAAAATGATGCCGTTGAACTGTCAATACTGTTTGCATAAATGTCATTTGATAAGACAGCATCATTTGTGAAGCAAAATTAAGCAATTTATTAAACTACTTTTAGACTTGCCATTACTTATGAGCTATAAATAGGATGTGTTTTGAATGGCTCTGGAATTGAAGATGTCATAGCCTATAGGCTGGAATCAGTTTCCTAACAACTTGCGGGTGTAAGCTGTGTACAGCTTATTTCCTTCCTGGTTTGGAAGGAAAATGGTTACAAAGATTTGGTGTCTTAGTAAGTAATTGCACAATGCATTCATAGGAGGACTTTACAAAAAGTCAGTTAACTTCTGCTCTGAATTTGTCTGGAAATCACCTCCACATTTCTAGAAATGATGACAATGTTTTCTATAGGTGATGCTAAAATCTAACCTTTAAAATTTTCGAGACACTAGAATTGTACTGTAAAGTACCACGGTGGTTTTCCTTACACGGCTGTGCCTTGTAAGGAAAAACTGACTGTGGAATGTCAGTTTATTAGTCTGGAGAAGTACAAATACATATTTAAAATATTCTCTAAAGATTATGATGACACAATAGCAATTTTTGAAGACTCTCTGTAAAACCTTAAAGTATATGATTATCAGGGTGGAAAAGGAGAGTAGTCCTGTAGCCCACTAACCATGCCACTGCTATTGCAAGCAACAGGCCAGAGGGTTTCTGCCTGAACTACTTCAATCTTTAGCTTGATTAACCCTACCAAGCACCAGGTGGCTTCATTTGTTTTGCTTTTGCTTAGCTTTGCATCATGGTGTGGCATAAGCTTAATTTTATCAAGGCAGCAGTAACAAATAGTTGTTCTACATTCAACAAATCCGTGGTTCCTTTCTTTTCCCATAACAAGATTTAAAATGTAACAAGGAATTATAAACCACTCTATGCAAAGTTTTGAGCTATGAGATTAAATGCATGTTTTTACTGCAATCTGAGTTTGGCATTCTATAAGAAATTCTCACTGGCTCACATTACTCATGGCAGAGATTGAAGAATACCTTGATTAAAGGTTTCTTAAGGAAAGGGAGGGAGTCAGATTCTCATGTAACCTTTGGGAACCGAAAATGCTTTTGTGCTTGAAGAAATATCTACCGAAGAAACTATAATATGTAATTCCTTGTTCAGCCATTGGCTTCAATCCAGAGCACACAGATAAGAATTTTCAGCACATAAATAATTTCATTAATGTTGAAAACAACTGTTATTTAAAACACCTAATTAGAAGTAAATTAGAACGAAAGATTTAATTAACTTTTAAAATTGATTGTGGATGGATATTGTACTTACAATTACATCCATTTAAAGAAAGAATAGGAGAGATTTATTAAAGCATGCACCCTTCAAATCTCCCTTCTGAATGAAAAGCATTCAAAACATACCAGCAAATTTTAGTGCCTAAGCAAGGAGATTTAAATATTGTGAATTTTATCCTAGACCTATTATTTAAAAAATAATTAAGCTTAAAGGCTGTAAATCATAGAGTGGTTGGAGTTGGAAGGGACCTTAAAGATCATCAGTTCCAACCCACCTGCCATGGGCAGGGACACCTCCCATTAGAGCAGGTTGCTCAAACCCCCATCCAGCCTGGTCTTGAACACTCCCAGGGATGGGGCACAACTTCTCTGGGCAACCTCTTCCAGTGTCTCACCACCCTCACAGTAAAGTATTTCTTTCTAGCATCTAATCTAAATCTTTCCTCTTTCAGTTTAAAATGGTTACCACTCATCCTATCACTAAACTCACCGATAAAGAGTCCCTCCCCCTTGTAGCCCCTGTTGTAGGCCCCCCCTAGGTACTGTAAGGTTGTTATAAGGTCTCCCCTGAACCTTCTCTTCTCCAGGCTGAACAACCCCAACTCTCTCAGCCTGTCTTCACAGGAGAGGTGTTCCAGCCCTTTGATAATTTTCCTGTCCCTCCACTGGACCCGTTCCAACAGGTCCATGTCCTTTCTATACTGAGGACTCCAGAGTTGGATGCGGTTCTCCAGGTGGGGTCTCAAAAGAGCAGAATAGAGGGGTAGAATCACCTCCCTTGACCTGCTGGCCACGCTCCTTTTGATGCAGCCCAGGATGCAGTTGGCTCACCTGACTCTGTGCTTGTGCAAATTCCTCAAAGCATCTGTTTAACCTTATTATAGAGAATTTGCTTATCTGAGGAGGAGAAACTAAGCAAGAAATGAATGAACATCTTTTCTTGCCAAAATCAAAACAAGCACTTCTGAAAGCTGTGTTTTCTGCTAGCAGTTACCTGTCTGAATGCTTAACCTTCCTTATTTCCTTGACTCAACTGGACATAGTGATTGGTTATTGGAGGCAGGGGAGAAGCTAATTCTCAGAACTGCATTTTAAGAGGCATTTATATACTTTCTGCATTTATCCCATTTCTCCATTTGCTTGAACTACATAGAGTTACGTGCCCCAGATGATACCTAGCAGTCTTATTCTTTTAGCTAAGCATGTACCGAACCAAATTTATTTCAACCTTGTTGCAGCAGTATTATCATGGTTACACCATCATGACAATTTAAGCACAAAGATGACTTTTCATGTTTGAAAAGTTTGTGATATCCAGGATATGTATCTGAACCTAAAACATATTATATATTTATAATCTAATTTTCAGTTAATGTAATGCTGAAATCCTCTCTTTAGTTCTAAAAGCAACCCACTTCACACATTTTTCTTCCTACCATACTTTTTATACTAAATATCAAAAGCTGCAAATTAATTAGGCCTTTCACTGGCTAGGCTTCCTTATACTTGCACGGCTCCATTACAAAACTTGATTATAATTTGGAACTGGGATATTTAGTATGATCAACACTGAATTGACATCCAATATAAACCTGCAAAAAAAAGGGTGTTTAAGAGAAATTGTATGACTTACACTGAGGTGAAATACTGTAAGAACGCAACTCATGGGAGAATTTGTTTCTTGTTAAGTCTGTGGGAAAGTCACCTCAGAGTGGGATGAAAAAGCCTTGACTCATTTTCAAATCAAATTTCCAAAGAGCAATAGGGTTACAAAGAGTTGCCACTTCTAAATGAAAAGTTTCTATCACAATAAAATTTCACATCTGTGTTTACACGCTCCAGTAACTAAGCTAATGTCAAGGGCACTTTTGCAGGAAATTATTAAATTGATACACTGCTTCAACATCCTGAGTACTAGATAGGCAGCCCTTCAACACAGTATTGTTAACTATGATTTACCATACAAAAAATCACAAGTCTAATACTTTACGGAGTCCAATTAGAAAATAACATCACAAATAGAAAACAATTACAGGCACATGATTTTGAATTTGGGAATGCTGAAAAGAATTGCCATTTTACTAGGAAGCTATAAATTCTAAAGAAATGACCAGAATCACCTAAAAAACCAAACCAAAACAAAAAAATCATAATGAATCTTCCATTGAAGTAAGGCAAAAGGTCCATTTAAATAGAACATTCCCTTAAACCTGCTTTACACATCACTGCACACTCACCAACTTGCAATTAACACTGATTAGCAGAGACATACGCAAGCCTCAAAGGGACCTTCTGGAGCGTCTTGACCAACCTGCCAACAATTTATGCACATACTAATAAGCAGTATGCAATCAGAAGGAGGTTTAAACCGCAGTGGTTACCTCAAACCAGAGAGATATGAGGAGGACAACATATAATTGCTTTCAGTAACACTGGCAGACAGGTTACACAACTGACAGGTTATAAATATATCCTTATGAATGTGGCACCTATTAAGCCAGACCAAAAATGTAAAACAACTACACAATAATGTTGCTTAACAAAGACCAACCAAGCCAAAACATAAACTGGCCACAGCTGAAATTAAAGATAATACTAATGAATACTGCAATCCAAAATCTGAGAAGGAAACAAAATTTTTTTGGTGTCCAACCTAAATTCCAACCCAAATACATTTGGACAACTAGCTCATCTTTGAAAGCAACATTATGTACAAAATAATTTTTTTAAGGAATGGATTACTTGGGTTTTGAGTCAGTGAATAAAAGCATGAATGAAATATAGAGTCCCAGTCTGTCTGTCTACATACAGTATATATGTATAGTGTTAGTTTATGTTTTTTAATTATTTTTGTAAATGTGATGGTTTTCATAATTTAAATGTTTTTAGTACAAATAGTTAAATCTCTGACACTTTAATGTCAACGAAAATAAGCAGCAGGCTGTCTGCCAGCCCAGGAGAAACAATTTCTCCTGTTACCATTTATAGCTGTATTTCTTTATTATCATGTGATTTCTAAAACTGGATCATCCATGTTTACCTTTCAATCAAATACAGTATATACACTTCAAAAATGGGTTATAGTCATATAAAAGGCCTCTTAAAACATTGCAGTTTCTAATTTACCTATCCTATTGTTCATAGGCACAATCTGTGCTTCTAGTTGTGATAGATTTTGTTTATTAAGAGAAGAACAGCAGTTTAAATCATTTTGTCTAAGATAGGTACCCAGTTATCAGATGGAACAAGGAGCCCGTGTGGGCTGAATCTAGCAACAGCTGCTTGACCTCATCTCCACAAAGCATCAACAGGATTCCTGTGTTATCCTTGCTAACACTTCACATTTTTCATGTCATGTTTTTTTCTGATAGTAAAACAAACAGAAAGAATGCTAAAATTGAATTTTGTGGAATGGTTCATAATTAACTTTAACTCAGGAGAGGAAAGGGAGTCACAAATCAGCTACTCATTGTCATTACTAACAAGTGAAAGCATTTTTTTTCTACCATCTGCAGGATCTGTGCTAATTTTGTACTATCTTCTAGTCTATTTATATTTATTAGGAAAGTGTTAACATTTAATTATTTTAAAATAGAAGGCTTTTCTTTTTTCCTATTCACAGGCGCTACTGTGGAAATTAGTAGCATAGTGCTCGGGTGAAAATATGGCTAAATTAAGTACAGTGCATTCAGTTTATACCAACTTCCTTTTCATTTACAGACCTGCATGAAAGAAGATACTGTAATTCAGGTTTTTCTTGACTCTGGAAAAGACGAGAGGCTGTAGGTCATCCTGAAATCTCTGTTTCTATCAGGGTATTTCATTTCTGTGTAAGAGTATATATTCATTGGTACACCTTACTTTATCCAGGTTCTTCTTGTATAAAGCAGTGACTGTGGAAGTGTTTCTGGAAAAGTAATCTTTCCATATTTTGGCATTTAATTTCATAACAGCCAGGCAGAACACTTCCCTCATGGCTTCTACATGGAAGCCTGCACCAAAAGCATTTGCTCCACGTGAGAAAGTCGTAAAGCTGTTTCACTTTGCAATAAGGTTCATTTTGCCCAATCCAAAAATTTGAGCATGTTAAAGTTTTCCAACATTACCCTGAGTCCTCTGCTACCAAGGAGGAGAAAGACAAGATAAAGGAAGACGTGAAAAAGTCCATTTTGGAGAGATTATGGCAGAAAGAAATCTCTGGAAAACAGGAAAAGCCGCAAATGGTGCCAAAGCAATCCTGACAAGCAAGGAGCCGCTGGGCTAGAAAGCTGGCCTGTGGGTTTATCCACACTTCCAAAACCAGTCTTGATATAGCTGAAAATTGAAATTATAATCTCCTTAGACAGAAGCAGCAAGAAGGAAGAAAATGTGCATGTTTAAGGAAAGAACTAATGTCATAACTTTCGCTCTGGCGGGCATGTGCTTCACGGTAGTTGGGGCAGGCGATGAAAGCTTCGCTACTGTTCAGACAAATCGAGCTGCTAAAAACCTCTCTTGCTTATATTTCTTCCCTTGCAGCTATGTGTCTATTCAGAGTGATTCACACCTTCATCCTTCTGGACAGGTCCCTTAGACTTGAGAGGCTCACCGTTCCCCATCTGTACAACTGAGATAATGACATCTCCACCTAGGAGAAGCACTCTGAGGACAGATGCTGGAGGAGTATTTAGGGACAGGGAAGGGAGAGCCCATATGAATTCCTAAGGCAGGAACTTTGTGCCCTCTCTAAAAGTAACAAACAAGTATAGCTTTTATGTAGACAGGATGCACAATGAATATGAGGTGGAAGAGCTAAAGGTATTACATTTACTCCTAAAACAAGCATTTGCTATTATTTTCTCTGTACTTCCTTCAGGCTATGGTGGCACTACTGAAATAATTATCTTCCTGCCACCTCAACTCAGGAAGGCTGATGGGAAGCAGGAGAAACTTCTTTTATTTTCCCTTGTGCCCATCACCAAGTCAAATTTTTTCATTACCGAGGCAGCTGCTGCAGGAGCTATCCTTCTTTCCCCAGAAAGGACAGAGGGAAGGAATTTAACTGGGGCAGCTGTCATACTACAACGCCTTACTAAAAAAGCAAATGAGAACTGATTTAGATGCACGATTTCAGCCTGTTTCCTGAGAGATGCAAGATGAGAAGTGCAGCTCTGAATGTTGCTTTGGAAAGGAGCTCTGCAGAACACAATCGCTACCAGGTTTGCATTTTCAAAGCAAGGGCCAGTGACTTGCATTCCGAAAGGCAGAAAACCCAGCCAGGGCAGGCAGTGGCTTTCTGGGATGTAGTGGCTCTTAAAAACCAAATCGAACCAAACCAAACCAAACCATACAAAAACAGGTCCAGGAACAAAATCTGGAAATACCAGTGGCTTTGATTCCATTCCCCAGGGTCACTGTCTTGCTCTGGTCCCCTTACATAGATGTCCTGACATTCCTGACACTCACCATCCCTAGAAGCTGCATCTGCCCATACAAAGGCTGGTTAATCCCTAAGAACTGATGGTCAATACCTACTCTTCTCAGCAATAATAGTTTGAGAGCCTGCTAGCACATACAACCTTTCTTTATGCAGGAATTCAGGAAAATTTAACAACATACTGTGCAATGGAAGGAATGCAAACTGTAGTTTAGTATCTTTTCTTTAAGTGGCCTAATGACATTATGTGTTCTGCCTACAGACAGCATGAGAAGTACCACTGTGACTGCTGAGGTGTACTGCTGATGTTCATTAGCAGTTTACCACTTACTACTCAGAACAAACAGGCACAATGTTCCCTGGAGCCAGGACTAACATAACCAAGAGACAAACAAATATGCTGAATCCAAAGCGGTGGTTACACTTTATTAGATCTGTCAGTAATTTTGTCACTCTACAGGAGGCACCATCAGAGCTCGTGTAACCCAGTATCTTTGTCCCATTAATCCTGCCTAACAAGTACCAGGTGATAGGTGTTGTAACTAAGAAACAAAATTAAATACGAAAATCTACATTTAATAAACACTATGTAGGTTATTCAGACACCCTCAAGGAAGGAACCTGCAGTCAGTCAAAGGACGATAATCTTATCAATTGTATCCTAAATGAGGCCTCACCCACAAGGGTAAGTAATTTCTGCAAAAGCATAGTGTGTACTGATGCTTCTATGACAGAAGTAAGAAATTTTCTTACTTATTTTAGTATGAAATTCATAATAGAAATACAGGCACTGTAAAATAGGATAATGAAAATATCTTAAGCATTTTTTTGTTTGTAGTATTAAATTAATCACCATGTTGATGTTAGCAATCAAATAGAATGAAATCTCAAAGTGAAAAATCATAAATGCCATCTAGCTTCTGTTTTGCATTTTAAATAGGATAGTTTAGGGACAAGGGGAAAAAAGTCTCCAAACATTTCAGATTGGTGCTGCTTGACAGCACTCCTGTATTTCTGAAAAGAAAAGCCACCATAAAACCTTTCATTTCATAAGAGAAAAGGTCCAAACAATCCTAGAAGATCAGATTCTACTATATCAAGAAAGAAATAGGATTCTTAACACTANTCTTCATGCATTACATACATATCCAAAGGGCTCGAAAGTGTTTCATTATGGCAAAGAAGATGGTAATAAGAGTTCCCAACAGAGCAAGTGGTGCACAGCACAGAATTGTGCTTGCAGAGCCTACATAGAGTTCGAACACAAAATATTGAAAGATTCAAACCTGTAACCAGTTCTCTGATTTCCAAATCTGTCGTCTTGCGGAGTAACCGTACTAATGCTGGGATGCCACCACAGTTTTTCAGAGCGATTTTGTTGTCATCATTTGCCTTCCCATATACCAAGTTTCTCAAAGCTCCACAGGCACTACGGTGGACTTCTGTCATCCGATGGTCCAATAGGTCCACCAGTAATTGTATTCCGCCTTGTCTTCTTATCTGAAACAGGCCAAAGTGATAACCATAAAATTAGGGAATAAACACCAGCATTATATATGCTACCAATGTAATTAAGCTGTGGTTTATGCCAGCTATGCTCATCCAAAAGTATGCTGGTAAGCCCACAAAGCTGCTATGGTACAGTGCTTTCACTCATGTATTATTTTTACAGTGGCAACATAACTGTACAATGATGGGCCTGAACCACTGTAAAAGCAGCCAAAAATTATTCACGAGTGCTGCCTCATGAAGATTTCTCCAGGTCCATAGAATCATAGAATCATAGAATTCAGCATAGGTTCAGCAAAGTTTGCCTTGGCAAGGATTTCTCCTGCACTAGGGAAACATCACCTGCTTGAGTGTAGCACATAGACAAGCTAGAGGAAAACCCACAAGACTACAGCAAACAAAAAAAAAAAAAGCACTTAATGCAAGAAAGTCTTTAGCAGTCCCTCCCTTTACATTTACTTACTTGGAATGTCAGCAGCTGCTGTAGACTCTGCAATGATATTAGATCAACAAAACTGGGAAAAGCAAAGATGAAAGGAAAAGGAGAAAGACTGCACACATATAAAGAGAAGGATGATGGCTAAATCATAGAAAGCTTGTTCAGTTGAGGGAGACCCTTAAGTGATGCAGGAGCAGAAGTCTTATTAATTTGTAAGGTAGCTTAAAAAAATTCTAATGCAATATCTTATATAAAGTATCATTCTAGAAAAAGCACAGAAATGTTCACGGCATACGATCAAGAAGGTCAGGAATACCAAGAACTATTTATTATAAAATCTGTTTGCAACAAAGCCATCTTCATTGTCCTCTGGCACTATTTGCTTCTCAAATGGCAACCAGTCTTGGACCCAATTTTAAGGAACTACACTGGTTCACAACTAACATCCAAGGAATACAATGCTTTAGCTTCAACTAAGTTATATAGACATCTCTGTCAAAATGTTTCTCCATGTGTGCTGTTGGGTAAGGCACAAAGCAAGTCAGACATTTCAGCTGGCCATTTTACCACCTCTCAAATACTTTCCCTAAAACATTACAAGAGACACAGTGATAGAGTGTTTTCAAAACTACAGGTAAGACATTAATTTTGAATCAAACTTTATGATGACAAAGTTTTGAAATCTTTGTGTAGTTGTTCTTGCATGGGCATGTGGTTCTTGGCACTCTTTTCAGAAGGGAAAGGAAATGGTTAAAAAAAGCACAACAAAACTTATCAGAAATTCATGCTTTATCTACTAATTTCAAAATATTTAAGTATGACGTATGGCATTTCATGAATCTAACACAAGCTTCACCACAAATAAAGACTGAAAAATGATTCAGCCTTTGAGGTTCCAAAACTGAGCTATACAAAATTACTCATTGACAAAATAGAAGTTCTCTCTTTCTTCTATTGGCTTATCTGGCACGTTCCTATTTTTGTAATAACAAGCAAGACCTAGTAATGGAGTAATTGTAGTTAACAAGTGTATATACAGAGGTGTTACAGGCTTAAATGAAAATGTTGTAATGTGTATACAGTTACAACACAGCTTTGGATTAAATGAAGTGACAGTGTTTAAAGACAAATTGAGATATTCTCATTTAAATAGGCATTATATCTGTATATCACATCCAAATGTCCAAGTAATATACAGCAGCCGGCACTGAACAGAGAGTGCAGAGACATGAATGGACATTGGTACGATGTATCAACTTCAGCTGGAAAAGTTCATTAATCTTTTTGAGAGCTCATTCCTCTACTGCTCAGAGAAACCATGACACCTTTCAGTTTAGAAACCAGAAAAACAGATCAAAGGGAAAAGGCGTTGCAATACATCTCACAGATCAAAACTTCACCCATGTGAACAGGATGATTTGCAATTAAATAATTTGCTCCTTTCCAAGACAGGAAAAAATTACTGAGTTTATCTGAGAGAGGTGGGAGACAGGGTTGTTTGCTTGTTTTTACAATCCATCACTGTTTTATCTTAAGACTAAAATATGTTTGCTTCCTCTACTAACCAGATTTTCTAAACCAAGCATACTACACAAAGAGCCACCTACATAACAAAATAGATGACATTTATTGAAACAGATAGGAACAAAAATTCATCATCAGTTCTACAAAAGGTGAAACAACAACTGAGCTTCACACTTCAACCTCTGAAAAGAAACAAGATCTGATAGAAAAAAAGAATGCAGTTAAAAAATACACGAGTTGTTCTGGTATGATGAGTAATATCAGGAACGACAGAATGAAAACACATCTGCTGATCTTTGTATTTTATATTTTTAAAGCACAATATGCTGAATGAATACTTTAATTGCTTCACTGGTAAAAAAAGATTATGAATGAGAAAACTAGTAAATCTGTACCCAAAATCATTCCCTGCACTCTAACTCATCTGAAGACTCCAAGGCCTTGGCCTCCACTCAGAGGCACACTGTGCCTCTGGTGTTTCCCCCCAGCTCTCTCTCTTGGACACAGCCAAGTGGCATCTCAGCCTCTTTCACAATTTCCCTTGTGGACACTCTCAGGTGACAGGTTTTGTTATCTTCTGCCTTTATATCTTCCCTTTCTAAGGGAAAACGTGTAGTTCTGCTGCATTCAGCTGGTATTCCTGAGCTGTACCTTCCCTTTTCAGTTGTGGTATTTGACAGCACATCAGTTCATGCAGCTCCTCCTCTCCCAGGAACCTGAAGTCAGCAGCAGACTGAAGTGATTCAAAGATACTTTCTTAAAAGCAAGGGCATTAAATATTCATCTAAAATGCATTTCTGTCAGGAAAAAATACGAGTAACGCAACAGGAATTAAACAGATGTTACATAACGCCTTACCTAACTTGACAAAATTTCTTAAATTCTACTGAAGAACCTATTCTTACCTAGGAAAGGCAAGACTTATTTTGCCAACTCTGAATTTCCAAGCTCAGATACAGGTCAAATAGCTGTGCCATGCAGGCAGTGCTGAAGCTGATTCTTCAGAATTGGAAGCTCAGTTTCTGACGCTGTTCATTATCTGGATTACTGTGTTGCTTTGTTTTAGTTTTTCCAACAGCCCATTACTTACCACAAGTCTCATTCTATCTTTGTGCTTTCATCACGCATCTATGTAACTGTTTTATACTGTATTCTGCAGCAGGTTTAACTATACCTGACAAATGGTGAGAATGTGATGAATGTTATCAGTATCTACTTACATTTTTTTAAATTGAGGCAAAGGAAATTAAATTATTTTTTCAAGTTCTTTATGGAGCTAGAGCTGCAGCGTGGAGGGGAATTTAGACCTAGTGAGTCTCTTGAGGCAGATCTTAGCCCAGCTCAGTTATCATGGCTCCAGTGAGTTCAGCAGTGCTATTGCCAAATGCCTTTCCCAAGAACACTGGCGTGGCTGGCTAAGCAGCAATTTGCACCAATGGGGCATCAAATCCCACTCCTCTAAAAGACTTTTGATAATACGCTTCTGTCTCTCTCTTTACTTTACATGAAGATAATATTTCTTATTGTAACATTTACTGACACATCAGTGTGCTGCTGCCTTGCTATATCCAGAAGAAAAAGAAAATAGAATATGCCAGAGCCTGTTGGCCTGCTACAACCAATCAGCATAGTACCAAGTCATCAGGGTCATCAGGAGACTAACTGTTCTCACACAGACCAATTCCAGAGTTGCTACTTCTGAAGTAAAAAAAATGACCTTCAACTCTGCAGCTCAACTGAGTTCACAGTCATATCATAAAGTTTATTCTTCTTTATTCTCTTTTATGCCATCTCTTCTCACAATCTTCTCTTGCTGTCTCCAGATTAGAAGAATTAAAAATGCTGGGTTAATCCATGTTGCGGTGTTTCTAATTAATCTTTTAATCCATGGACACTGCTAATTTCTGAATGTTCTTTCCTTTTTTTTTTCTTCTCACTAGAAACGTGTATGGCTTCGGAAGAAGCTGTTAGAGAGTTGTTAAATAAATGAAACAGATCGCATTCTTTCACACAAGGCATTATGGACTGCATGGCAAATCCTATCAGAACCAGGAATCCCAGCATGCCATAAACCCAATTCCATTATGTTGAGCTTTCCTAATAAATTAGGAACTTATACTGTGTAGTATAAACCTATGTTGATTAAAGCAAAAACTGAAAGAACAGAGATAACATGAATTTTGCCATGAAAAATTTTCCATGGGAGAATGCATAGAGCTGCTTTCGTCTGATGAATCACATGTCTGCTTTTTTCCAGGGAATATTTAAGCTTTCCTTTTAAAGTTGGTTTTCCACCATTAATATTACTGCTTACCTGCTGGTCAGAACCACTTGCTCTGGTCAAGGTTCATGATGCCATGATGCAGACAGACAGAACAGGAAAACGTAACAGCCTCTCTGGTCCACAGACCATAAGAGTACACTCACATCAGCTTGACTCCAGAGTCTTCTCCTCTGGCATCATATTTTGCTTTTGTACTGCATCTGAGAAAATATTTGTATCCACACGACGCAGACACAAGGTGAACTGGGACTCAAGGTGTTCATACCAGTGCTGGAGGCAGTGAAAGTTTTATGCTCCTAATACAGAGAGCCTGGATGTTTCACACCAAGAGCCTTTGAGAAACGTAATTTATCACTTTCAAGGCTGACCTTTGATTCAATGGTGTTTCCCATAACAAATTTTCCATGACAGTAGACTGTTAGATATTTAATCTACCAGAAGTTACACGTGACCAGCCTAAAGCATATGTACTGGTAAAACAAGTCAATAATACATTGATGATATGTCTGAAACAATATAGATATACTTGATTACTGTATGATTTTAATATATGAATTATTTGACAGCTTGCTCTTCTAATTTGATACAAGAGAATGGATGGATGTGGGAAAGAAAAGTAATGTAGGATGTGAAGGCTATGTAGATACCTGGAATATACGGACACCTGTTTTGTGAGGACATCTGGTCAATGTCTGTCCAGCATATAGAGATGAGACAGGAGAAGTAATAAACCATGCTTATCTACACACAAACCCTACAGAAAAAGAGATGATATCAAAGACCAGGTCTGCAAGGTCACTGGTTGATGGGCTGCTAAAGGAACTGCTCAAAGGCTTGAAGAGGTTCAACATGAGCTGTGTTAATTGGTAAGGGGGCATGGGGCACTCAGGGTGGAATGAATTACAAGGTTATCACAGGTCCTAAGGGAAAGAGCACACTTATGGGATGCTTTCAAGGGATTGTGCAAAACTTATGGCATAGCAGAAGGGCAAAGGTAGGAAAAGAGAGACATTCAAGTGCATGGGGGAGGAACATGAGAAAATATAGAGAAGGGTATAATGAAAGGGCCTGGTCATGTATAAGTAAATTGTGCTTCAGTATGTTTCTCTGGCCAAACCCTGTGCATAATCACTGCAGTCTGGATTATCTTCTTATTAAACCAAATTCTTAAAAATTTTTGTGGATGAGGATGGTCTTCATTCTAGATGCTGGTGAACCTTGAGACGGAATAGCTGATGAGCAGGATAGGAAATCTGGGAAAGATCACTCTGAAGACCAGAACTAATCCCACAGATGGCAAGAGGTGGTTCACGCAGCATTCAAGCACTACTCCTATACAAAGCATACGCTGGAGTCAGTGGATCAAATACAGAGCTCCATTAAAAAATAAAAAATCCTCTCTCGAGGTCTATTTAGCTCCCTTTGGGAAACATGACTGGATCTACAGCTTTCAGTATCTTCTCCCTGCTTTGTATTACACTGGTTATATATAACCTTTACTTATTTTGAGACTACTCCGGTCAAAGGATACTTCCTGTGTTCTAAAAGGAACTGACAGGAGGGCAATTTATGAAGAGGTAACGTCTCAGGGAAAAAAATTAAAAATTAAAGTGTAAGTATTGTAGAGAATATTGCAGCCTTCTTAAGCTACCTTTTACTTTTCATGACAAATGCATGCCAAAGCTTGCACAAATCCTAACACAGCTTGAAATTGAATTATTGTCAGATGTAAGCAGTAACAGCATTACAGTCCATGACCTTAATTGACAAAACATGCTACCTGTCACTGATTCAGCACAGAAGCCATGCTGTTCCTCCAGGCTCCCTGTTTAAAGTCTAACAATTGGATGTGAAAACCCGACTGGCTTGCTTCCCTGGGGACGGGGAAGGTTTGCCCAGAAAGTGAGGATAACCAGGACTGGCAGACTGAGCAGAATTCATGCTTTGACTTACAATCAACAGTATTACTTTCTCAACAGATAACTTCTCAAATGGGAACAAAATACAGGTGAACGATCTTTCTGCATATGATGGTATCAGAAAACTGCCCCTGGAATCTGGCTGTTGCTAATGGCCTTGCAACAGCAGAAGCAAAGTCAAAGCAAACAGACATTAGTTGTCTTGACTTTTACTATAGCTCTGAACTCTATTTTGAAATTAAGATGATTCTATTCCTCCCTGCTGTGAAGAAGAGAAGCAAACCCCTCTATTTCAATCACTGCACAATGGAAATTGTCTTTTCCATCCCTTGGAAGGCTGTAAAAATCACAGCTAGAGATACAAAAAGGAAGAAAAGTGAAGCTTCAAGTTTTAAACAGCTTAGCCAAAGACTGTTAGATAATAAAGTATTCCAACACACACAGCCTAAAAATATTGCTGTGATAGAAACCAAAACACCCTTCCTCTTCTATTTATACTCAGCAAGTGGGTATCTGAGATATTGTTCAAATTTTGCCAGTAGGTATAACTGCAACATCCTCTTCTGCATTTAATTCTGACTACCGTGCATTACAAAGTAAAATGTAATGGAAACAGAAGAGGATTAAGAACAGGTGACAAAAATTGTTAGAGAATGACAGAGTGATAAAGTATGTTTCTAAAATAACACAATCTCCTCTTCCCAATAGGACATTAAGCATTCCACTATGAACAGCTCCACAGTCCTAATTTGAAGATCAATTCATGATTAAATGCTTACTTTCCACTTTTTTCTTAATATCCATGATCCATGTATGAATAACTCTCCATCCAAAGGAGGTGAAGGAAATCTGACAACAATCAAGTCTTTTTAGACATCATCAACATTAATTGCCAGCTTAATTGATGTAACACACTGAAACATTCACCACTTATTCTGTGACATCTCCATTATTAAGAAAGCGTATTTCAATGTATCAAAATACATGTTTGAACACACGGAATTGTTTTTAATGCCACTGTGTTACATATGGAACAGAGCTGAAAAATAGCTGACTGCTAGCCCAGGTGACAGTATATATCCAATAAACCCCAAATTAAAAAGCCAAATCAACCTAGTCTGCTTCTGGAAATTTTTAGTAATAATTGGTTTAAATGTTCTTAAAAGCTGGTTTACTAACTAGCAGAATAAGTCCTTATTATTTCAGACACAAACGGATTCTGAGCAATTCTGTTCCATGGGTGCGGGAAGGAGAAACTACAAGTGAACAGAACCAAATGGCAAAAGCATTTTTAAAGAGCAGCAGGCAGTTTCTGACTATGGCCACCCTCCTCCATTCAGATTCGCCCTTTGAGCAACCAGTGTGCCCACACAGACCAGGGCACTCCAGGAAAGCCCAGGAAGCCACTGTCCGGCAGCTTGACTGCACTGACCCTTTATAAACAGAATTTGTAAAATTATTACATTTATAGATATTTTAACTGCAATTCAAAGAACCTTTCCACAAGACCTTTCTGTTGCTTATCTTTGCCTTGTTTACATTGCTAAAATGACTTTCATCTAAGAGGGGAAAAAACCCTTTATATTTTGGAGAAGGGTTTGGAAGATGGGCAGGCTCATTATTAGCTGGTTTCAGAGGGCAGATTCCTAAAACTTAAAACGGATATGAAGGGAAGAAAACAAATGTCCAGCAAAACAGAATACAGGAATAGCATTTAGTACAGTATATCTCTTGAGAAAAATGTGCTGGTTCAGACTTTAATTTTTCTCCAGTATTTCTTCTGACATGCCTATGAAACAGCAGGTATACAATACAAAATCCGTACATTGCTAATGCACCTGAGATTTATTGCAGACAAATTTACCTGCAACTTCATAGAGTAATTTAGTCTCATTAGCAAGGTAATTTGCTACAAGTTTAAAAAAATGCTGAGCAATTTTACCTTAAAATAGAGTGGAATGTTATGCAAATTGCTGCATTAGCTCCAAAGTCTAATTTGCTTAAGGAATCTAAATCAGGGATTGGATCTAGGTCCCATTTAAGAATGGTTTTGTAGAACTGTCATTAAGGATTTGTTAGCACAGACACAAAGGCAAAATAAAGCTGTGATCAGGTATATGTTGAGTAAATTCTGCCAGTGGCACATACACAATGTTCTGCTTTAAATTAAATAAGAATTGCTCTCTGTGTGCTAAACTGTAGAGCATTGGAGAAGGAACAGGATCTTTTTTCTGTGCCCGTAGGAATGAGGCAGGTATTTGGAGGGATGCTTGTCCGACACAGGGACATGCAACACCGGGTCAATACTCAGCAGAATTTCTTCTGTGAGTGGATATTCTGTTTCTGACTATAAATTTGTTCTTCCCTGTGTTTCTTAAGTGACCTCTTTGGATCCTGGGATCTATGTGTGCGGTTAACAGAGGCTGGAAAACATGTTCCCAACAGAAGAGACTCGAAATCATGTTCCAAAATTGTCCAGAAAAGGTATGAATAAATACGCTGCTTCCTCAGCCAATAACCCTTAATGTATTCTGAACAACATTTTTGTTTTCATGCTTGGTAGGAATGCTATGACTGCTATATATTAAGGTCTTAGAATGATTTTATACTTCACTAAAAAAATCTTCAGCTAGGTGTAAGTTACCTATAATAGCAAAGCAGTTTATCCTAATACTCTTAAAAATATTAATTTGAAGGCTGAAACAAGCATCCTATTCTAAATCTAAACATCAATCATTAATTGGATCATCCAAGTAACACTCCTCACTGCAGGCATAAGGCTGACCTAAAGTGCTTGTCTGACTGTGAAAAAGAGGGTTTCAACCCACTGTTAAAAGTAGTAGCTCCTAAAATGAACAGATTGGCATTGACCTGTGTTAACCAAGCTTCCCAGCTTTTAAATCACTGGGAGTTTAAACCAACACTGAGGAACGCACCCAGATTAGGAAAAACACACACGAGCCAAAGTCCTTAGAAGGTATTGTAATTATCTGCTTTGAATTCGGGGTCTTTGCTTTCTAAAACAGTCATAAAAGGTGCAATACTAAAGAAGGTTCAGCAGTGTGCACTATAAAGATAATGCAATGAAAATATTCATTTAGGATGCAAAAGACACTGGTATTACTCAAGCACTGATCTAGTACTGTCTGAAATTAAATGTGTTTGTATCATTTACTTCCTGGTATTTAAAAAGAAATAGGCATCTATTCGAGAATGAAGGACTACATTTATTATTGGGGGAAAAGATCAACATATATACTTCACCTAAGAACGTCTTGATATTCCTATAACCAGATTCCTAGTGACGTTAAACAAGATACAGAAAATTCAACAATTTTTAATGTAAAGAAAAACATTAGACAAATCCAGTAGTTCAGTACTTCAAATATTCTAACCGTAACTGTAGTGTTAGATTAAAATTTCTGAAGCTGTAGTTAACTATATTCAGTTCAGTGTATTATGAGTGGCATATAGTAAACGTGAAGACAAATACCATCTTGGAACAAGGTGGTCCCCAACAAGACCACAGAACATTTTTTTTTTTTTCAGTCATTTAAGCCCAAACAGAAAAACTCTATCTGATATTACAGCTCTAACTGGAAATTCAAAATGATCCTTTTTTGGTGCTGGCTGTAGCTATCTCAGACAGTTCCCCTCACAGAATAAACATGCCACTTCTCAGATTAAAAAAACCGTTCAGTTTATTAGACCAAGCATCATACTGCCCCCTGATGACCTCTGCTCCCATGACATCCTCTACTGTGATTTAAAAGAGGTATTCTCTCCTTGTGACTCATGTATTACCCTCCAAAAATCTCCTAGTCCCATGACAATTTTCTGTCTTAAAGCTGAAGTATTTGAGGGGCCAGTTAGTGTCTCAAAAGCTAATGAAGGCATTCTCACAACATACCTCTTTGGTAGGAAGTTTCACTAATAGACACTCAGGCATGTACAACTACATTATTTGCCTAAAGTCACAAAGAGAAGCTGTGGCACAGCTACAACTACGACCTGTGATAGAAGCATTCCAGTGCAAAGCTACATTGCAGAATCTTTACTTTGTCTCCCCATTTATGTGAGTGTTATAAATTGATTAAAAGTCAGCACAAGTAACCCTGCCTCATACACAATGTACTCTGTAATAAACCATATCTCAATATTCAAAATTATATATACGTGTAAAAATATGTATTATAATAAGTGGAATATATATATGTGATATATACTTCTAACTAGTTTGAATATTTTTTCCCTCTTTGTCTAGCTCTTTGCCTCTACTCAGGTTCCCTTTGCCCTTTGAAATCCACAACTTTCTTCTAATTTTTTTCTAGATCTCCTACACTCTTTGGGGAGTATATAGGGGAGGGAGGATCAGAAATTTACACAGTATCCAGAACATGTGTAACACGGATTTGCAGAAGGTCCCAGTAAAGTTCTGTTTCATTCTCTATTGCTTTCCTGACATTTATTCTTCCATTCATTTGTTGGACTGCAAGTAAACCTCAGATGCATAACTCAAGACCTCTCTTTTTCAATCAGCAGAATATGAAAAAAGCATATAGAAATGAGGAACAAGCAAATTAACCATCAAACCAGTGCCATCCCACTGCCAATCCACTAATTCTATAAAGTGGACGACGGACTAAACTATAAAGCTTGTGAGTTGCAGCAATTTTTCAGTTCCTCCTGGACATAAGAATATTAAAGAGTCACTTTTGAAAAAAATAACAAAAAAACTCACCCAAACCCTTGTAATACTTCTGTATGTGGAGTGAGGAGTGTGTATCTTTCTTTATGGCCTTGTTTGGTTAACCATGTGCCCGCGATATGTCTAGTGAAGCAAAGAGCCAGATTAAGCAGTGCTGCTGAGACTGGTGGGCAACGTTCTCACCTGCTCTTCAGCAACTGCAATAGCAGCAACAGCTCAAATATGGGGGGCTGATTTGGACTTATTGTGTCATTTTTCATCTTGCTTTAACTATTTCGTTGTAGATGTTAAATGACCCATATAGTGGGCACTACAACCCATACTTTTCGTACAGATGAGGATGCAGGAACAAATCAAATCTCTTTGTGAAACTATAAAATGTTATTCTATTCCAAATAATTTTTCAAGCCATATCTCACAGATCTACTGAATTTCCATATCGGTACGATCCAAGGTCTCTGCAAGATATCAACCTGAGAAATGTCAGTCATTTATCAGTAAGTAGTACTTTTCTAGGATGAAGAGAAGGAGAGAATTTGGCCCATGATCAGTAAAAAATATACAAAATTTCAGTTTCAAGATGGATAATATTTTATATCTTGTTTTTAATTATCTTGTGTTTTCTTATATTCCTCATGTGGTATGAGGCATAGCTGAGTTATACCAGTGTAAACCCTAGAAGAGCGGATTGACTTCAGCAGCACTGCTATAAATTGAATCTGAGATGACATTAAGGACTCTGTAGCTCAAGAGACTTCAAGTAGTTTTCTGCATCGACTGGATAGACAGGTAAGCATTTTAATTTTAGATCCTTAGGTGTCCTCTATGCCTCTACAAACCTGTGCTTTCTGCTGCAACCACTCTCGGTAGCTTAGTAACAGACATCTCTTTGTATTTTTAAACATGTTTTGGAGATCAGCTGATGGTCTTTAGCTTAGATGTTTCACTGGTATGGTCTTTTTATCAGGATTACAATTTGCCTTATTGAAATTATTTTGCTGCCAGCCTTTTTAGTACAGATATGTTGAGAAAGCATCGAATTACAGATACTGATATAATCTAGGCTATTTTAATTCTCTATATAGTGTGCAAAGTCTTACCATGGCTAGCAGGATGATAAGAACAGTAATAAAAAAAAATGCTTTACAATAGGAAAATAATCCTCTGCATTCCCACATCAGCCTAATAAATCAGAGAAGCAACTGGCAAAAGAGTTATGAATAGAGAGAAATCCATGGCATATATACTAGAAAATTATACTGCTTGAAAATGTTGCAAATTCAAAATGTGGGAACATCATGTTTCTTTTGTCAAGTGATGCTGTCTTTCAATGTGTATTACTTTTCCTTCCCTACCACCTAATATTTTCAATTACAGAAGATACAGCTTTCACCAATGTTCTAAAACAACCAGAACGTTTTTTCCTCAAACCAGTGGGGAGAGATTCACGCCACAGTGCAATGTTCTGCCGGCATCTGCTGCGTGCCACACAAGGCAGCACGAAGGCATTCATCTTGCGCACACAATACTGACGGTTTTTTCCCTCCTACTAACTGCGTGAAAAGCATTAACACCAGATGTTCACATCTGAATTTTCTGGCTAATTGAATTTATTGCTTAAAATCGTCTTCTCTGTAGTTACTCATTCAGAGGCAAACTCTGGCTGCCCAGAGCTGAAAAAGCTAGAAACCTTTTAGCCAGTGTCCTCATCTCCTGCGAGGCAGACACTGTAAGACCCAGACAAACAGGAGGTCTTGATAGGTTTTGTTCAAGACCTCACTCGCTCCCTTCAGCTCACAGGAACACCAGTGCCAGGCCCCTAAGTGTCAGAAAAGCAGAGGTCAGTCTCAGTGTCTCAAAGATATTTGCAGATGGTGTTAACAGTTTGCAGTGTATTGCATGAACAGGGTAGTCCAGACAACAGCAGTGAAGCTGCAATTACCTGAATGAAGAGTGGACAGTTGATAATAATTTTTAAAAAATTGTTTTGGCTTGCTTTGGCTCTAAATAATAGTTGCTGACTTCATATTAGGATCATAGAAAAGTGTATCTCAAAGAGGAACTTCTGGAAAGAGCAGGCACAACTTTGTCCATTTGGCTATTCCCTGGAAGAGGAACAGTGCAGGGGTGGGGGCTAGAACATGACAGCAGTTTGAAGCAGTAAAAAACTCAGATAAATATTCTCAATGTTACACCCACTATTTTGCAAAATAATTGTTTTCAGTCACTTCGTAAATTCATTCAACTCAGTCTCTTCACAAGTTGAAAGAGAATGATGTAATGTTACAAAATGACTGAAAACAACAAGAAGGCAGCAAGCAAAATGTCTAATTATTGCTTATCTAGCATTAACTGAGAAAAAAACCAATTATAACTAGATGTTCAATTATGTCTAAGAAATAACATGCTCTTGTTTATTTATTTATGAAACCACTTCACTTTACAGGCCTGATACTTCGTCACTTTACAGCAGTGATACTTTATTCACAGCTTAGACTTTTTTCCATAAGGAATAATTTTGAAATGTGAATGCAATAACCCAAAGCATTAATCAAGATCCTTAGCAGAGCAGAGCAGAACCGGCCCTCAATCTGTCACGACTTTGCTATGCAGTCTTCAGTTAACATCCTGACTCTTCAATTCCCTCTTTAAACCGGCTTGACGCCAGTGGGGTTTGTCATTGGTTCATTTATTTAACAACTGTAATATTCTCCTAATCTTACATCAAATGAAATCTACGCCAGGGTGTACAGTAAATCATTATTATTATTCAGGCGAAGTATCCTGATGAAATCAAGAATAACCACAGTTAAATGACCACAGAGGGAGTAAAATGCCACTCCTTTCTGTGCTCCAGACAGCACAGATTGCAGGGACACAGGACAGCACTCAGTGACATTCATTAATTTTCAGTCTTAATAAACATAAAGACTGCACAAAACAAAGACATGCACTCTATCGTCAGAAGAGACGAAGGTCATAAATTAACGAAATAGCGGAGAGATGCATTCAGAAACACTTTCAAAAGCAAGATGATCAGTATTAAGATTTAATTCCCCAATAGAAGGTGAGCTCTTATGCTTTAAAAAAAAAACCAAACAAACTGAAAAGGCCTGAAACAAAGTGAAACAGCCTACCATTTTACAGTTTGTTTCTGCAATTTATTACCAAATAATGACAATTTATTAGCAAGAAAAAACACACTGATATATTCTGAAAAATACTATTTAGTAACTCAGAATTGAACTCTAGATTGGGAGAGGTTAGTGAAGGAAAGTGTGTTTTTATTTATCATTATTCTAAACAATAATCTTTCATGTGTGTACATTAAGAGTGTAAGTGGTCCTAGCAACAGTGTTAACATAGATTACTGTGTTAAGACCAGGGCAGCCATTTCTGCGTCGTCTGTTTTAGTTCTATAACAAGGGAAAACCTTCAGTCACAGGGCTCTACTACAGACCCCGGAGTTAGTGCTTCTTTGCTTCACACAATTCAAACTAAAAGAGGAGAGAGGGTATCATGGAGATAACATAAAGGGACATCCAAAGCAGACATAATAGACACTTCAAACTAGCTCTGTAGCTACTGAACTGCTACCAAATATACACTCTTGCACACCTATCAATAGAGAAGGGTTTAAGTACAGAAATCACTATTTTGCTCAGAAGAAACAGACCATTTACATCTGCCTTCCTTACCACAGAAACACATCTCAAGCGGCTGCCTGCAGGAATAAATAAAATGGAAGGCAGCAGAAAGATTATGAGAGGTTACACAGGTTTGAAGATGGGATCAAATGGGGATGATTAATTATTTTCTTTTAAAAGCAACAGCAATAGCAGAAAATACAGGCTTCCTTCAAATAATCTACAGAAAGAAGTTGAGACAAGCTATAGTTTACCAGAGTGATAACCTTGATCATTGGAAAAAGAAGGGCATTGTTTCCATAAATTTAACTGAATAGAGGATTTATCCTTCATCCTTCATCTGTTCCAGGTTTGTGTTTTCTGAATCTTCCAATAGGATAAGGGAAAATATGTCTTCACCTCCTATATCCCACTCCAAATTAATGTGACTGCAAGAAGGCCAGAAGCTGCACAGTGCCAGGCAAACTGGAGACAGAAGGACCACTGGGACACAACCTTGCACTATCCCCTCTCAACCTGAGGTGAGGAGAAAGCAGTGACTTAAGGCATCATATGAGAACCTATTGCCAGCAAGGATCCAGTATTATGTCCAGCCCCATGGAGCATCAACAGCCACTGTCTCCTTTGGGGAACCTTCCACCTCCTGAAACAGCTGGTGATGAAACAAAAAGCTCCTGAGAGACCTACAACAGAAGACTGTGTTGATTCTCTCCCACACTCGCAGCTCAGCTGGGGCACACCTCTACTCTCATGAATGTCCGTGTCAAAGATCAGGGTTTGGCATTTTTGGCACCATTTGAGGGCATCATAAAAGCATCCAGAATAAAAGCAAAGTGGGACACCCCTCACAAATATTTTCAACCTGTAGCCACAGCAGTGTTGGCAGTGTTCATATTGATGGGCTATTGTCAACTTACCCTCCCTGAGATGAATAAAAGGCAACAATCAAAGTAGAATAAAGTTATCAACTCCATTTTACAGGAAAACCCATCATCATGCAGGGCTAAAAATGGACCTAGAGCGTGAAATTTAGTCAAGTGTTTTCAGTATAAACCCATTTTATTTCAGGAATAAAGCTTTTGCTTAATCTTTTGATCATTTAAGACATCTTCACATATCTACCCCATCTTTCTGTTCTCTACCTGGCAACAATGAAACATAAATACGCAATTTTTTGTGTGGTGCTGTTGATGGTTGTGCATTGAAGTTACACCCAATTTTTTTTCAGTGTAAAATCATATCCTTGAATGACAAGGTGCAAGGAGTGGAACATCTTGTTGGAAAACCTATTCCAATAATGCAAACTAAGCCGATTTACAAAAGACTAATCAAAGGGTCATTTCCAAAAATACTTTGAGAGTAAAACATTAAAAAAAAAAAAAGCATTTTGTATAAGTAAAATTGACAGTAGAACAGTCCAACCCTATATTGCAAAATGACACAGCATCTCTTGATTGACTTCTCAGAAAACAACTTTTAGGTTCTCACTGATCTCTAGTCTAAGTTCTATAAAATCAACATTAATGAGGTTTTATTAAATAAAAAACCTAAATTCTTACACAGAGACTGTTTCTGGGTAAGTCACTGGTAAGTCACTGGGTGTGGGTTTATTTCATTTGAGTAAAAACCAGTAAAAACAACACAGAAAGCGTATTTGAAAAGGACTGTTTGACATTTACTTGTACAGGTGAATGGGACTGCCCAGGGAGATGGGGAAAGAGTCCCAAACCATCCTGCACACAGTAGTCTAAACATAAGTAAGCAAAAGCCCAAACATATAAATGGTCATTTTGAGAATCTGGTGCAGGCAAGCACCCCTTCCCGTAAACAATCACCATCAAAATAGTAAATTCCTTGTGAAGCCATTTAGGCGAATATTTCTCAGACTGTGAGATTTTACCCGTATGGACGTTTAACACATGACAATTATGGTCATCAAAGTATGAAAAAAATGTTTATAACTGAACAGGGAAATATACTTTCTCCAAAAGTAAGCAATTATTGTCTGCACTAAAATGTACTCTCAACAAATGTTTTAGAGCCTCTCTTCAATTTTACATTACTTTTCAGTATCACCTGTGAGATACTGATTTAATTTGAATTAAATGCCATGCCTATATCATCTGGCATGCAGACATCAAAGCAGTTCACAAAACGTCTTCAGTGGAAAACTGACAGTATCATTAATGGACAAGACAAATTCCAGCCTTTAACTGAAGAGATTTTACAAAAAAGAAAGACATAAAAGGAAAGCTATGATTCTTCCTCAAACGTGCAGGAAAAGAAAGATACTTTGTTTTCTGTGGGACTCCTTACGATGGGAATCCTTGCGATTCTGTACGAACAAAACCGTGAGAGCTCCTCAACCCCCACTTATGGATCTTTTACATGTTATGGAGTGAAGAATTCTGTCAGCATTAGCCAGCAGGTCTAATGGTAACATCATGGACTGTTTGTCTATCACAAGTGCATGTATTCATTGGGACAAAGCCATGCTAGAAACAGGAACGTGTGTAACCCTGACCACCATGGATCTAGCAGCACTATGGATGACACAAAGGTTACTACCACCCTGCAGTTATGTGGATTATAGATTTAGAAGAGATAGAGGTGAGAAAAAAATGTATTCTGGAAGATGATGACAATAACTTTCATTATGTGAGGGGTTTTTTCTTATACAGTTCATGTTCGTATTCCATTTCAATCAGGCGCCTCTCACACGCTTAACAAAATACAAGAAAATAAAGATGTATATTCCCAATAATACAGAGAAACATAAATATAAAAAATAACGATGATACACAAGAGATTAGTATAGTCTATGCATGCTGCCTGACATACAAAACAGGGCTAGTATCGTGTTGAAAGGGTTCCAGGCACATTCTGATGAATGTACAGAAGATGCAGAGAAGCTTTTAAGATTAATGACAAAATGAACGTGAATGATGGCTTCAAGCAAGTTCAGAAAAAAACTTACAGTGTGCAATCACTCATTTTTTTAGAACACCATGCACTAACGTCCAGACTGGTACTTTTCCTCTAAGACTGTGTTAAATGAGTGTATGGGAATGCTCCCCAAGATAAAGAGGAAACTGTCCAATCCAGCTAGGTTTATTAAGGATGCAAGGGAAGGACTCAGGCAAGACAGTTCAGTAGTGACTGTTCTTTTATGTGGCACCTTTGCACGACTTTCCTGAGATGAGAACCTCAAGTGCTGTGACTTTGATGGCAAAAATTAATTTCCCAGCTTTCAGAAAGGAGTCATTGGTGTCAAAAACCCCGAGTGACCTGTTACACCTTTGCAGCTGATGGCAGGCTGCCATTTTCCATGAGAGCAAAATGGTGTTGGCGTGTGAAACTGCACAATTCAATCCTTTCACATGGTGACCTCATACAAAAGAGTAAGCTGTCATTATAGGAAGAAAAATTTCTGTGGAATAATGAATCCTGTGTTTAAGAGAATGTGCTCTTTTAAAGAAATGTTCTCTGCTGACTATTTTAAAATGCTTCTCTGCTGACTATTTTAAAATGCTTCTCTTTTCCTATATCCCCTGCCTGTTCCTGCTTGGCACCCAGGACCAGCTACTCTGGCTCTGCACACAATCTCACTGTTGTTGGTATAAGAGCCCTCTCCTAAGGAGAAAACGGCATCTGAAAGGGCCTTCTTGTGCTCTTCTGCCTGATCAACTTTTCATTTGCCTTCAAATATCTGATCAAAAGTTCTTCCCTCTTTTCTTCACTGTCATTATGAAAGAATAACTTACATAATGAATTGCTGAATTATTCTGAGATTCTGAATTTCAGAACTATGATGCCTAATTGTAATGGCTGCCTAGTAATTTTTACAACCTTTAGGCTTCTGCCTCCCTCTGTCCCCTTTCACACATATGAGACCTTCAGTGAGAATTGGTCACTGCCCAACAGGAGATGAAAAATCCAACTATCAGACATTACCAAAACCAACTCAATCTATTCTAACATCTGCCGGACCACTTAAGCACCAAGCACAGGGAATAAAGGTAGAGAATGCAAAGTGCTACTGAGAGCAGATGTAGTGCCTGCCTTGCAGTCAGGAAGTATTATACTTAAGGAAGTATTAAGCTTAGAAGCTCAGAAGCTTAAGTTCAGAAGTAACACTTGCAGAAAACTTTCAGGTAAGAGCAGCAGTTACAATCATACTTTTAAACAAAGACTATCACTGATGGGTTCTGAGCAGCATAGAACCAGCAGCATCTTCAAGAAATAACACCACCATCTCTATTGGTGGTCAGAATTTACTGCATTTACCTATTGCTGTACTGGTATGCTCAGGGTTGGAAAGGGAAAAATAAAAATTCTACCAGAAATGTAAAACTTAATTCACTCCAGCATGGTTTTTTTATGAAAAAGGAAATGACTTCTGACACCTTAGTAGCCAGCTGGGAGGATCTTCACGTAAACAACTACCAGCTTTGTTTGAAAGTCCTTTAAATTAGAGAAGGGCATTTGCAGATGTCATTGATCTGAGAGAACCACTACATGAAAGACTTTGCAGGGCATTTAAGGTCTCGTAGCAATAAGCGTACATTTAGAGTGATCTCATCAAATTCAGAAGTACACCTGTGATCAACAGATGTTTTGAGAAATAACACCTACCATAAAGAACATGGTCATGAAAGGATAAAGGTCTCTCATTTCCCTAGCCATATTTCTAACCCTTTTGAATTTATTTTCCATAGTTATCTTCTATAAAGTATTCCCACTTCCTTTTCTTGGAAGGTACAGAGGAAGCAAGGGCTAGTGTTCCACACCTCAGCCACAGTAATTAAAATATTTTAGAAGAGATAAAACATAATAGTGAAATCATAAAAGGTGATAGGAATCTGAGAAACGCATGTAGTCATAGCTGCAGTTTCCTATTTCTGTCTAAATTTTAGTTGACTCTGTTCTACTCAAATGGAATATAAAGGCCTCAGCCTGCCAAGTACACAAGGAGAAATTTTATACAACTTGCACTAAACTTCTATGAGAGTAGGACAAGTTTACCACTATACAAAAAAAAACAACAAACAGCCCTGGAAGATTGAGGGAATAGTCAGGTGCAAAGGACAGATCATTAGTCACCTTTTTGACAGGCAATACAGTACATATCATGCTTAAAAGAATGAAAAAAAGGTATTTCGAGACAGTTATTTCCGGAAACTCTGTATAAAATAGCCACTAATTGTAGTGTGACAAATTGATCCCATTAGTGATAAAGGTAAATGAACGTTACATTTTTTCTGTCAAATAGCTCCAGATTGAAAACTTTAACAACTGCATTGCATTCCAAATTCAATGTAACCAGTAAATAAACTAAATTGTTGCATAAAGAATATCCATTCTGTGCATGTCTGTGTGTTCAAATGCATGTTACACATCAACACTTAATACATTATAAAGTTAACTGAGATTGTTTTTTCCTCGGTGCCTGTAAGGCATACAAAATATCAGCAGTTTTCTTAACTTACACATTCCTATGTTTGTCCTGTCTCCAGGGTCTGAAAGACCACCAAGATGGTTTTCTTCCTTTAGTCCAAGCCATTTGCTATGTTGAAGGTAGGTGTCTGGTAAAAGAGCAGTTTTCTCTGCTTCGAAAGAATTGGAATTTTTTGGCTTTGTGATCTCAAACTTACACTTGGGCTTCCAAAATTCAGTCACTAATTTGACAAGGAGTTGTAAGGAAAATAAAAATTAAGAATGTGTCTTGGTGTTTCCTTTCCCAGCGCCTCGTGTCTGAGCCGGCGCATTTCCCTGTGACTGTGTGCGGCAGGACTAGTGCCCTGTTTACCATGAAGAAGCAATGGGATATTAAAGGTGATTGTTCTCAGAGACAAGAGAGCTGGCCACAACACACAACTGCAACACAAATTTCACAGACAGAAAAACTTTTGTATCAGTTCCTATTATTTAGGTACTACTTCAACTCATAATTCAGACACATCTTTAACAGTTAGCAAGTGAGCTGTCCCAAGTAGGCTTAATGGCACCACTCAAGTTCCTCTGGCCTTCTAGGCATAAGCCTACTAAGAATCTGGGGTATCTGCTGTGATATCCCTTTATTGACAGGATTTTGAACTTCTCACACAAAATGTTCCTCAAGAAATTCTTACTCAGTGGAGAACTCAAGCAGACCCTAGCACACTACCAAGCACCATGGGTAGGTCCTATTTCCAATAAACAAACACAGAAACTGTCTAAATGCTCTGCTGAACCATGCCCTAAACACAACAGGACTTACCTCTACATACTACAGGTTGGTATACAGATAAATAAAGATAAAATAGTTTGCTAATGTTGGATGCTTTACTCTAAACAGCTTCACAAATTATTAGAAAAGTGCACACTACATCTCATTTGCTGCCTTAGAAATATTCATGGTAGCACAAGTTTGAAAGCATATTCTAAGGTGGACTGTTTAAAAAAAAAGTTTACATATTATGGAGTGAGGAATATATCAAAGCCCTGAAAAATAACAAAAGAAGAGGGGGAATTCTCATGTTACCAGTTATCCTTTTTCAGAGGAGAAGCTCAGAGAGCTGCCTAGTGCTCTACTGTTTTCTATACTTACCTTCACCGGTCCAGCTCATGAGCCTGAATCTTAGAAAGCTGATGTTCTAGTGGGATAGGTTAGATCAACAGCAATCTGTCTTCTTTTTCCCTAAACGGTTAGCAACGAAAATCAAACCATCTTCTTCCCTCAAATGTGATAGCAACCTAAGGGCTCTCAATCTATGGCTAACAGGAGGAAGCACAGATCGTACAATGAATAAATTGCCCTAATCATTTAACTGCCTTTCTCAGAGATTAATCAATTCTTTTACTGAAAAACTAATTTGTGAATAAGGATGAGAAGAGAGTATGGGGAGACTGTGCAGTTAACATTTCCAGCAATACCTGTTAACAGAGTTCTCCTTCCCAGTGCACAATCATTCTTCATTTTAACATGCATCTAAACATTTTTTTTATTATTATTTCTAGGATGTTTGGGATGATGTATGCAACCGGTGCAGTTCTGCCAGTGCCAGCAAACCACACACTTACTCACCTGGGAATTTTTTCAGCATGAAAAAGCCTAGAACAGAAAGCTGCTATAGCTGGATAGACCCACAGAGCAGTATGTGCTGAGGACAGGATAATGATGCACTTGCAAGCCAGCAACACTGCACAGTTCTGACAAACAAGCAATAGCAGATCCTGATCTCAGTTTACCTTTACATGCCAGGCTAAAAGATGCCAGCACAGGCACAGATTTATGTGCACACCACATGTCCCTGATTAGCAGTATCTCTGAGAGGGCCAGGGGAGGCAGCTGGGGCTGGTAACAGCTTCACTCATTCAATTTTAATTGACTCCTGTGTGTTTGTCAGATCTCTCAGAGCTGCCTTCCTTCTGTTTTAACTTGTGCCAAAAGCTGAACTGGTCCCATTAACCACAGGGAACAAGCAAGCAAGAAGTACTGATCCGCTACAGGTACAGAACAAAGTCTATATTGCTCTTTGAATTACATTTTAGATACAATCTGCACTGAATTTCAAGATCATAGACTAACAAACACAGGTTCAAGCTGAAAATCCAGTGAAATTAAGCTCTATTCACACAATTACACATTAAAGCAGGCATTGATTCAGAATCCTTTTGCTTAATTTTCTGTGTTTGTATTTAGTGACTGAACATTTCTCTTTGAAAATCCTAAGGAAATGCCCATATGCTTCAGTGGTATGAAGACTGTACCACTAGCTGTTTCCTGAACAACTACTGGTATACTGTTTAAATGGTATGCAATCAAAGTATCCAAAACCAGACAACAACAACAACAACAAATTATAATAGTATTTTATGCATTTTTTTACTTTCTCTAATTGTAACAAATTAGTTAAGTGAAAGCTCGAGTAAAATGGGTACAGACATAGACATGATTTCTTTTATAACTCTTTAAAAAAAAAATAAATATATATTTAAATAACTGGTGATGATAAGAGTCAGACAGCATCACCACTGAAAAAAGGATTTAGAAATCTTACCTCTGCTTTTATTTTATTGTCTCCAAAACAGAGGTGTTGTAAGTAGGCTGCAGCATTGGACTGTACTGAGGGAAACTGGTGCTGTAACATCTGTATAACTTCTGGAAGCTCTGGATCTCGCCATCCAAACTCTCTGTGTGAAAAGAAACAGAAAGATATCACAAAAAAATCTGCTATTAGTGGATAAATGTGGCAAGTTTTTAAGTTGTACTTGTCTAAAAAAAAAAAAGGGTAATATAGAGTATAATTAAATAACTTTATGGAATTAGGTCTCTTAACTGCTAAAGTTTCCAAATGACTACATGAAATCTTAATATAAGAAAAGAAGGAAGATACATGCTCATACTATTATATATTTTCTATTAAAATTAAAATGTAGAGGGGAAAATCAGAATCACACATGGATTGCTATGAAATACTAGTTTGTGACAAAGCCCTTTTTACTTTCTGCAGTCTTTATTTGATATAAATTGCCATCTTACATAGAAAGCAATGACCTATGTTGTCTTTTGGTTTATTTTTTCCAGATATGGTCCATACTTAAAGCAAAACTATTATATAAACTGTATAACAGGGTCCTGCTTGAGTAGGGGTTTAGACCAGACAATCCCTTCCAACCTCAGCCCTTCTGTGATTTTGCAATTTTACAATTATACAATACACACTTACACATTGGATTACTTTTATATCTTCATTCTTACAACTCAATCTAAAGCAGCCAGGCAAATACAAAGGTCTCTGCACTTGTCTTTAATGCAAAAAAGCATGAAACACCATTAGCATCAAATGAAACAACTGAATCTAAGCATGTTGAACAAATCTCAGCAGGTATTCTGCAGCTTCCAGTACTGAACTTAAACTGTCACTTCAGGTAAATT
>VZTM01008048.1:109395-122551 GCA_013400555.1 Jacana jacana
AGTTTTGATTATAAAAATAAAAAAAAAAAAGAAAAAAAAAAAAGAATATTTTAGAAGGGATGCTGCTTTGTTGTTGCTGTTTCTTGTTATCATGTTTCTTGAAATCATGTTTCAATTGTGTCCTCTGCCATTTAATGCACCAACAAATCTAATGAGTATGCCCCTTTCAGAGTACTAAATCAGCAAGCAAGGCTGTCCTTCTGGACTTGGAGGGAGGAATAAAAGGAGAAAGGATGATTTCTGGCTGGGTCTCTTGTATGATAACATTTCTGTTCTCTGTTTGGGCTTCAGGAAAACCCAATCTCCACAATGACACAAAAGCCAGCAGAAGAATTACAAGCTCATCAGCAAACAGGCAAGATTAACAGAAAGTATCACCAGTGCTATCAGTGCAATATCAGGGAAATTCACAACTCTCAACTGCTGTCAGCCACAAAGCCAAATCAAGAACAGCATGCCTTACCTAAAAAACATAACACAAAAGCCAAATCAGAAAAAAAAAAAATTACCTGGACAATATTCAGAATTTATGGCAGAACTAGTTGTAGATTTTAAATAAACAAAAATAGACATCCCGTATGTATATTTAGTAGTTTTACCTCCATAAAATGCAACTCACAGAAAAACATCCTTTGAATGGGGAAAACCAGCTCCTCTCTTAGTTGCCATCTTATCAGGTTACAACTGAGACATGACTTTTCTATCCTTTAAAAAAGAATGAGGCTGCAGAATGTTCTGCACAGCCCTACTGGAGAAATGCTTCCAGCTGAACTGTGAAACGCTGTAGATATATACATATATATATAATAAATCCACTGCGGAAAATAATCACGCTATTGATTCAGGGCAATTGCCCTTATTAAGGAATGTAATACTGCCAAGAATCTGTCATTTAGAAATCACAATCAATATCTTAAAGAGGTCTTTGAAGCTAGAATATATTAAGAGAAAGTATGTGCTTCAATGATTCAAAAATCTTTCCTCTGCCTGTGGAAGTACACTTACCTACAGGAGGATTAGTTAGTTGTACAGTACTTAGTTGCAGTGGTGTGGTACTTATTTCCATGCAGCACATTTGCATGTGGGATTTTTTATGTGATATACCGAGTTCCAGTGCCCATTACCTTCACTGGTTCAAGAACTTAGCTGATGCGCAATCGCCTGAAAAGTATTCTGCCAACTGCAAGAAGTAACGACTGTGAATTGCACCTTTCCCTTTTCCATCTCACAGCTAATTCCTTTTCAGATTTTGGGTACCCTCTCCCACTCTGCCCATTTCCTTATTTAAGCTAAAAGAACAACGCCACTCCCTCCAACTTTGAAACTGTTCCCTACGTGTTCAGCTGACAGCATCAACTCCAGCTACAAAACCATCCAGTATTTACAACCTATAGCTCTAACATGAATGATTGCCTCAGACTTCAGTGCCTATGCTCAGATCACGGTTACATATAACTAAGGAACCAATACCGGGGTTGTTTCTAAAATAATTTCTGATATGTTTACAATTCAAAGCAGTCTAAACTGTGGTAAAAGACTTATGCATTGATTCTGCACTACATGCAATTTGTGTAGAGTGCATACCCTATATGAATCCAGTCGCTTTTGACTAGCTTAAGAAATTAGGTTTTGCTCTAAAACACTCCCAGAATTGTAGGAAACTCCCACTCAGTTGCTAGACCAATTAAAGTTGTAATGACAGGTGGTTCAAGTCATCTCTATCAACCCTCATTTACAAACCCCAAATCCATTCTGATAACCATTTATTTCCTTCCTTCTCCTCTCCTGAAATACACTCGGATCAATGCTGGACAGTATAACCTGCTTTCTGGCAGACATGGCATGCTTGGACAGAACAGTCGCAAGAGCTCCCTGTCTAGGCTGGCAATCAACAGCCTGTCACAAATGATACAGAAGCAAACTTTGATTATTTTTTTTTTCCTTTTCTCATAGCCACCAATGTCTGCAAGCAGAATAAACGTGTTTCTTATACATCCGGAGTTTCACATTTCTGGTCATCAGAGGACAAAATCTGTATGATTTTGAAAATCATATTTCATGTTGCAAATTCAAGTGAAGTTCAAAGAGATCAAGTTCATGGATTTTTCAGCTGTGTTGTTTGCACAAGGGCAGGCTAGGAGTGGGTAAAGTCTGAGAATTTTTTGGCCCATGTCAATACCTGCTGTTCATAAGTTTTCTTCTAATGGCAAATATGAATTCACATAGGAACTTGTGTTCTCTATAACCTGATAAAAATGAAATTGATATCCAGTTCCATTAAAGCTCAGTGTGGAAAAGCCGTGGAACTTCCGTGACAAAGTATATTATATAGGAGTTATTTATTTATTAGTAGAAAAATCACCGTTTCAAAATGATTTTGTCACTGTTTCATAAAAATATCTTCCTCTTCTATGTTTTTTTTCATTTAAGCATAAAGAAAGGTGATCATACTGCAAGCTCTGTTGGCTACGTTGCAGATGAAGTTCAGAGCACACCACACTTGAGTTTGACATTGTACTTTTTAAGCACTACTTTCATTTATACTGGAGTCTCTTTCACGCCAAAGTCCAGGGATGAAAGAATGCTCACAGGTGATTTATAAAGAATTTCTATAAATGAAGTTACATGCACAAATCAAATGCCTATATAAAATTTTCCCAGAAGCTGATACTAATTTACATTAAGGAGAATGTTTTGCAGCCTTCTTTTCACACTCATGAATGCCTAAGAAGTACAGCAAACATGGGTATTTTTGGAACATGCAGAATTATGTGTTTGTTGGCAAACTCCTGAAGGCTTTGTTTCAGATGGGGATCTAGATAGAACTTAGGAAATAAAGTAATTCAGCTTGCTTTGGTTTGTAGTACTTTGCCACAATTACGCCCCTGCAATGTTGTGAGCATTGTTTAATGTGTATGTGTCCACCATGTAAGCACTTAGGTCTTTCCCCCCTGAAAACATACTCAATGCAAGTTTCAGCTTGCTGATGACCATGAAAAATAAAGTTAGATATGCACAGCAAACAAAACTCTCTACCTGCATTTGCTACAAAATGAGATCTAAAATATATGATGTTGTAATCACTTTAGTATGAATTACAGCTATGTAACTGTCAAACCAGCAATCATACATTTTACTTGCACAATATATATTTTAAGTAGAAATAAAGTTAAGAATGTTAATTATCTACTTGTACCCATTATCATTTCAGAATAGGAAAACTGTGAAACATTCCAGCAAAACAATAATTAAAGACAGATTCAGACATGTCCCATTGGCTTTGCAATATATTCATTTCTCAAGCTTTTGTACAATGGATACCATCTTTTTTTTAACTTCTACAAGTAAATAGCAAAACTAATTAGCTGCACACTATTAAGTTAATGCACATTTATCTACAACAATTCAATTCTGACTGTGAAATAATCTTTCTAGCTCATAATTACACTCCAGCTTAATTAGCATAATTTCCACAGCACGTTCTTTAATAAAGAAGCTGACATAAGGGTTGGTCTTAAATACCAAGGATATTCTAGACAAGTATAAAAAAGGAGACAGGCAGAGCTGCATTAAACACCTATTATATTATCAAGATAGTACACATTAAACAGAATTCGAATTCAATACTATCTGAATTATCACAACCATAGAAAGATGCTTTTGCAGAAGATAAGCAAAATATTTAAAGGGCCTCAGATGTCCCTCAGCCACTTCACCAGAAGTGCTCCCATGTGCCTTGCAGCTCCTTCATCCCATCACTGTGTCCCACCCACTCACTAAGGGCAGCCAGCAGATTATTCATTATCCCATTCAGTGTATTATTTTCCTTTAAATGGAAAATGCAAAAGGTCTTGCATCTCTTACACTAATTTAAGTGCAACCAGTCAATTGCCACTAAAGAGAGCCCTTGGAGGTGAAAAGATTTAGGTGTTCCAATCTTTGGTTTGCTGATGAGGACTTAGCAATAAGAATCCCAGTTAGTAGCAACCGGGACACTTTATTCTCTGGCACTTGGACTGACAACACCAAACTAGTTTTCTATGGGCCCATGCACACAATGGCACCTAAGTGCTGCTGTGCTTGACGTGAAGAAGGAGCTTTGGAGGAAAGCCTCTGCCTCCCCTCAGCAACTCTCTGACTGAGCTTGTTCTTCTCCTGGCTAAGCCTGTGATGCACTGGGTGTCAGCATAGATCAGATTTATATGTCTGGGCTATGAAATGTAACCTCTACTGTTCTACAAACAGCCATGAGCCTCTCCTGACAGTGGAAAAACTAAAATGAAAGAAATACTTGCTAGTGTCTTCATCTAATGGTTTCCAAATAGTGGTAGTTTAGAATTAACTGTTATCTGAAGTGCTCTTGGGTTCTGTGAAGGACTTGTACTAAATATATGCTGTTGGCAATGAGGGCCTTGAACTCTTACATGGTTATGAATGGTATACATACAATTTCACCTGCAAAGGATTACCTTTTATTGTGTGAGATGATGAAAGACACTGAGCAAGATTTTCAGAATCACCAAGGTGATTTAAAGCCAAAGGCCTATTTTCATGTAACCTCATAAAGGATTTAAATTTAATCAGTTTTCCAAAATGTCTAAGACTTTCCTGAAAATGTAGACTTCAACTTTTAAATCACACAGGCACTTTTAATAACTTTACTCGCTCTAATTAACTTTTTATTTTGAGGTTAGTGCTATTAAGCAAGACCAGGACCATAACGATCTCTGCATACTAATCAGCCACTGACTCTTGCTGCTGAAATGTAATGTGTAAGGAGACGTCTTAAAAATTCAACACAAATTCAGAGCAACAGAAACTAATAAATCAGTTCTCAGAGAAAAACAAATTGGCAATACCTATTTCAACTTATTGCTTTCTTAGGAATACGCACATCCAGGCAAATTCAGCTTGATTAGAATTTAAAATACATCATAAATGAGGTTATAAAATAACTTTTATTTTTATTCAAACACATAAATGATGCATCAACTACTGTCTCCAGACTGTATAAACACAGCCAGTTCAAGAGGTTTCAAAAGCACAGGGAAAACTGAAGAAGATGCCCCAGAAAGCTTCTCTGCTGCTTAGCCTGCCTTTCCCCAGGGAGTGATGCAATCTGATTTTGAAGCAGCCCCCCTCCTTAGGCAGAAGTGGGGAGAAAGGCAGCGAGGCCATGGCTGACTAGTTCTGCACCTGCAAAACTTGCCTGGCCTTTCAGCCCAGGGCTGCTCAGGGGGATGCTCCTGGGACAGGCATCTTGTTGCCTGTTCTGGACCAGCACCAGCCAGATCTGCTTATGGCCACAGCTTTACAGGTCTCGTTAGTTTGCAACACAAAGTCAACACCAGCTGAGCCTTTTGTTAAAAGCCACCCCTTGAATTGTAGTTAAATATGTCAGAAATTAAAAGCCAGCTTGTTAGAAGCCAAGTAATAACCTTTTCTAGAAGGTTAACTTTTCTTGTTACAGTTAAGACCAGAATACACAGAATACACAGAAATTAGTCATCATTCCCAACAGACTTTAATTATCTTTTCTAAAAAAAATTCATCTCAGCTATCTGTTTAAAATCAGGTTATCTAAAAAATATATTAAGGTAGTTTAGATTATCAAAAGATACTAATGATTTTGGCTGCCAAGATGAGGCCCGGCTGCAAACGAGTCTCCTATGTCAAATGTGCACCCAAAATTAGTACATCTAAAATTACTAGGCAATTTTGAAAATCTTGGCCTGCTATGCTCGTCTTGTTCTTTCTCCTTGACAGCTATTTAGCTCTGCCAATTTTTCTTTCCAGAGCATCAGAGCACTGAGAAGAGAAAAAAGAAATTCAGCTTCAGCCTTCAGTCCTGCAGCTTTGAGTCAGGAGATAAAGAGTTATGGCTTAAAGACATGAGATAAAAGCAAAGCAATATACTCACAGCCACAAACTCAATGAATTAAACTAAGAAAAAACCCCATAGGTCAGGCAGAGATCATGCAGAGTAAGCACAGCAAGAGACAAGGAAATGGGAAGCATAAATGTATTGTTATCTTTTCCATGTCATTTCATCTCTCTATACATCTGTTTTGCTACCTATAAAAAAGGCTGTCTGAAAGGGTCTTCCAAAAGATTTTTGAGAGCTTGCTGTAAAAATCACTAACTCCAGGGCAAAATATTATTACCAGTGCTGCCACAGAGGTAGTCACCAAGACTTGGATAGTTTAAAAAAGAGTAAAGATCAACAACAAAAATCAGGAGGCAGATTATTGACTACAATTTGTTAAGCAAGCACTGTGCAAAAAGAAAGTGAGAGACGCTTAGTAAAAGGCCATTTGTTTCACGTGCCTAAAGAGGTTCTGCTTTTCGTTCATATTGTCAGGTGTTTTCCTCTTCCCTAAAAATTTAATTTCCTTGGAACAGGTTCCTCACGTCCTGGTACGGAAAACTGATACTGACTGGAGAATACATACACAATTCCTACATAAGGACAGAAACAGAGGCTTGAAAAATTCCCCAGTTTATTAACAGTAATCCCAGTGTATGAAGCTGCAAGAATGTTCAAATGTTCACTGTGGGCAGCACTTAATGACACTTTAAGCTCGCATTTTACCTGTTCTTTTACCAAGTTGCCAGTAACATATGTGAATACCTCATAGCTGAGCACTTGGGGAAGGTTTCATGACTGCTTGAGCAAGTTAGACTTGCTCTTGGTTTTTAATGCGATAATGGAATGACTCATCAATACCACAATGTCAAAAAGACAACTCATCTGCCTGAAAAGCTGAGTTGTACTTAACATGTTCTCAAAAGCAATTTTACATCAAATCTCAAACACGTCTAGGATGTGCTAACAGTATAACTGAGTTTTATCTGATACCACTCACCAGACTCACCAACGCCTATCAGCCTTTACTGTCATGTATTCAGCCGTCCCAGCAGTTTACCAACTGGCAAACATCTAAATACTGTTCCCACCTTAATCCAAAAAAACACTTTAAGCATAACTAGGTATGAAGCTTATGTTTCTGGAGAACTGATAGCTTTCTAGGTGAAAAAAGGCTAGCATTTCAAACTGTCAAAATTTTAGTTATCAACATGATTGCTCAGCACTGAATTTACTTTTCAGGCATTTTATTAGTTATCAACATGATTGCTCAGCACTGAATTTACTTTTCAGGCATTTTATTAGTTATCAACATGATTGCTCAGCACTGAATTTACTTTTCAGGCATTTTAATTTTTATATTGAAGCCACATACTTACATGGTGTATTTTATTCTAAGTTATAGAAAAAATAATTTATCAAAGAGTTTCTTTTTACTTGAAATTCCTTACCATGTACTTTATTAATTGCTACTTATGTGATAGAGTTCGACACTGCATTTTGTCTAATGCACTTTTTTTCATTAATGGTACCTACAACCATACAAGGAACAGCATGAGACTCTCAGGGGCCTGCTTCATGAAGAAAGTCCAGTATAAATGAAGGAGACCAGGAACATGGTCTTATTATTTTTTCCCTTATCCTGGATAAGAATTTTAAGAGTTGGAGATTAAATATGCTGTGTGTCTGTTTAATGAGTGATTAACTGGTCCTGGAAGGAGGACACAAGTTCGGTAGAAGTGCTCTGGGGTATCAATCAAGAGGTAACACTAGGTAACTGAAAACTGAACTTATCAAGCCATTTTTCATCTGCTTTCATTTGGAGTTGTGGTAAGTAATCATTAAGAATGCATTTATTACCACATGAAGCCTTCTATATCTTTCCAAGACTATCCTCACTTCAAAACTGATGAGCCAAAAACCACTTCCCTAAATTTAAGAGTTCATTCACATGCTGCAGGCCCACTTTCTTCTTGCGTCTACACATTTCAGATTAAGTTTTTTAAGTAAAAACTGCTTTAAAAGGCGCGCTGTGAGGTAAACTTATAAGCCTTGCACATTTAAAACATACCCACTGCTCGTTTCTTTGGTAGACAGCCAAATGCCCATGATCTCCAGGTATGAGTGGACCAAATGATAGGCAACAAAGTGTTAAATCAAAGAATTATACCACAGGTTACCGTGATGATTCAACATAATCCAAACAGTCTGAAGCCCTGTTTGAACTCAGGAGGAGGTGACACTCAGATAAACAACCCTCCGTGACCACCTCATGCCACATAAACACCAGAGAAGAGAAGTCAGCCAGGAGCCTGCTTGAGCTACTGAAAGTTCCTCTGAAAGAATACCTGCATCTGCTCAGCCAGATCACCACTGGATGAGGATGTTCAGCCCTTAGAGGTGCACTAACCGAAGTAGCTGCTGAAATGATCAGAACAGTTTTAGCAAATCCCACTTTGTAGAGATAACAGCTCATGAAATTTTAAAGAGCAATAAAATTGCTCCAAAAAAAAGAAGGGGAAAAAAAAAAAAAAGGCATGGAGGCATGGCACCCACCACTACATAACACCAAAGCTGCAGAACGTCACATCTCTCCCTCTATTCTAAAACCTTCAGAGGTTTTCTAGAGTCACGTAAAAATCTTGAGGCATTTTTACTGTTTGTAATGAAATCCCAGAAATGAAATATCCATGAGAATTCAAACACTTCCTAGAGCTGTGATGGAGGCAGACTACTAAGCAATAATAATGAATATTTTCATGTGATCTCTTTTGAGCTCTACTGCATAATGATGTTTTAAGGCTCACTATTGCTGAATCTCAGATGGGAGGTCAGAAGTGAGTAAGTAAGACCATCCAGCACACAACTGAGTGAAAATGAGAGTGACACAGCTTAAAAAACCCTATGATTCCCTGTGAGATGTGACACCAATTTGATGCTATTGGAAGCTAAGGACTAGTCAAAGGATGATACAGTAAAATTAAATAATGACTTGCCTTTTGTAAAGAATTGGTTTAAGGTCGTTTCAGAGCAAGCTGGCCTTGAAATGTCTGTTGCTACCCAAATTCCCATTTTAAAGGTGGGCACAGACAAGGTAAGCAGACAAAAAGACCCCAGCCATTGTCACTTGCTCAAATGAAAACAAAAACACTTATGTAAATAACTGCTCTAAAAATATTGTCCCCACCAATGGTAGATGAAAGGGAGTGGAAAGACAACAATACATTTATGCGGAGCAGGGAGTTACCAGCTTTTAACTTTGTAATATCCAGTGAGAGAAGTAGCAATTGGCTGCAGAACACTGCAGTCCTGGGACAGCTTTCTGCACCATACAGGCAGAGGACACCAAGGCAGTACCAGCAGCTCCTAAGACACAAGAAAGTGGTGCCATAAAGTGTCCCCAAGGAGCACTGAAATGTGCAGTCAGCCTGGGAAACGCATGCTGCATGAAGTTTTCTTCAGTTAATCACTAGGATTTCTGCATTTCCCTATAACTTTCTATTCTACAAGGTTAGAGACTACTTTTAGTCCTTGAACAAAACAACCACTTTTCATATAGAAATTCTGCTGTGGTTTTTATTTGAGTAAAAGATAGGAAAGTAGCAGAGATGAGTTTTTTTCTCCTTCAAATAGTGATTGATTTTAGGTACAGATACAGAAAACTTCACAGGTTACAGACACTATATTTTCTTTCTAAAATCTTTCCACACAAATTGAAACTGACAATTAATAGTGCTAAATTTTGTGGAAATATCAGTATACAAGAAGATAACGAGGTCCAACTGTCTAGTCAGGCACAAAAATAGGGGAAAAAAAACATCATCACCAGCTTTTCCATCAATTAGCTTGAAGAAAGTACAAACCTGTACGCTCTAGGTTAAGGAAAACTAGACCAAAACCAACAGATGTCTTTCTGTACCAGTCAACTGGACCTGAAGATCTAAAGGTTTTATGACACACATTTAACATGCCTTTTCTGTTTCATGGGAAGAACAACTGTAAAAATATTTCATTTAGTTTGTACATGACACCGATGCTCAATTACTTACTGTATTTTTAAGCTAATTCAAGAACAGAGTTGTCTGAAGTGATGAAAAACTAGCATCTAATACATTTAATAATTTTACATTTCTAAACAGCAGTTTGAAGAGCATCTTTGCAACAGGAAGGATGCCAAATTGATACTACCCTTGCACAGAGAAGCCCCGTCCATACAAAGGACTCTAACACACACTGTTGACACTTGGGAACAAGAGAGCTGTGTCCTGCTTCACAAAACAACTGCATTGAGGACAGCCAATTTTTGGATGGACAACTTGGCCTTGTATTTGCAATATTTATTAGAGATTAGTCTGAATTTGGCATTATATGAACTGCCTGTTGTTGAAACACACATGCTTATATGAATTTTCTTTTTTCACTAAAAAAGCCAAAAGGGATGGTATATGCCATTAACATCTCTATATCCAAATTTTTCCTTCAGACTTTACACACATTGCTGTGACCATAACTTCAAATCAGATTTAAGACACTTGCATAGGGAGCTATTTAGATCTTAAATGTTTCTAAGCTCTAGCTATATATGAAACAAAAATATAAATGTTTACATTTCTTGGTAATAAAACGAGGAGTCCGCCCATTACATTTTTGGCTTCTTTCTCATTACAGTACAAATAACACAAAATTGAAACAATTCATACCTTAGTTCTTAAGAAAAAAAAACTAGTACAGTTTTAAAAAAATCTTTTCATTAGGTATAGCACAAATTCTATCAGCATTTTTTTAATCTGAATCTGTGTAACTGTGTATCACAGTACGGTAACCATCGATTTAGGCAGATTTTAAGTTTTTGACAGGTTACCAGGAATTTTTCTAAATGGACCTTAAGTTCAGTTCAATTGTTCAGCCATACAGCTCTTTCCAAGGAAAATCTGGGATCATTGTATCACACTAAAAAACCCACAGTGGGGTAGAGCTGCTGGCATTTCAGCTCAATGGGAAACGTGTATCTTAAGTGCCAGAGCCACCCGACTCTGAGCACATGCCATTTGTGTGCAATGACATTCTGTTAGCAAACTGCACTACCGAGCAATCCCAACTTTATTAGAGTCTTAAATCCTAATTTGTTTCAGGTTGACATGACATAGTATGTTTCGGCTCCTGCTGTTGCTGATATTGTTGCAATGAAGAAAAAAAAAACCCATCTGTATCTTCCCACACAGTCAATGACTGTGAGAATCTGTGTGCTAATGGATTTTTTTTGCTGCTCTGGAGTGTGAAGACATTAAAATTTATCTCTACCACAAACAACATGAATGAGTATTTAGATTTTCTAGCGGGTTGCTTTTTTTACTTTTTGGTAGTGTTTTCATTGAACAAATGTACATTTTATCTAGAAATTGATGTTTTTCTAAAATCTTCAGTTTTATCCTATATTTTAGACTGTTGAACACTGCTGTTGATCAAGTAGCTGGGTCGTTCTACTTTTTTATAACTTAAATGTGTTAAGTTAGACTGACACTTTTGGGGCAGAACAGAAAGTGACAGTTGATCATGGAGAACCATAGATGTGATCTGAAAGACTGGAGCACACTCATTAACATCATTTAGGACTCAGTACAAAAACTCAGATGACGGATGTAAGGACTAACACTTCTATGGAATAAAGGACAGGATGTGGTAAATCTCAATACGTAGAATCTCAATAAATCTCAATTCATAGAAAAGGTCCAACTTTATGGGTGGACAGATTCTCTAGTAAGAAGATACAGCTTATTGGTGGATTAGATTTTAAGAAGACTTTGTGAAGTCCGGCATACAGAATAAAACCTTTTACTGCATCACAAATTAAGGCCCATCATTTTGCAAACAGCAGTAGCAGAAGAACTGGCAACATTCTGATTATCCTGATACGTGGCACAAACCCACTTTTAATCTTTTGTATCTAAAAAGGATATGAAATCTATGAATGAATCTCCCATACTTTTTTTACTCACAAATCATAATATCAACCTACATTATGTTCAGAGTGATTAAATAGTTGTCATCAAGAGCTTTGGCTTGAAGATCCTTGTTATTTCAATAAGCCCAAGATGTCTGTGTATTCTTTGCAAGTTTGCAGTATGACATTGGAAGGTGTGACAAAGAGAAACAGACCTGCATCAGCAGGAGACGATACTGGCAAATTCAGGAGACAATTGAGGACTTACCATTTACAATGCTAAGAAACTTGTTAAGCTAAATTGTCAAAAATGCCATACTGAGTTACGTGTTCCAAAGTAGAAGTCACCCTGCATCAGGCTAATGCTTCATCTCAGCTACCCCTTCCAAGCATCTCCTCCTCCTTATTGCTGCTATTGACCACTAAACAGCTAATTTAATGGGACAATTTGTTATCACCACATGACCCTTGTTCTTGCCTTGTATCATTGTAAAACATATCACTGTATATGCGAAGTCAGGACTTTTTCCACATAGATCACTTCATATTTACTCCAAATGAATTATTTCACCTGGTTATGGTGTGGCATCACAATTTTTTTCATTGTCTTTCCTATTAGCTTGACACAAACATGATACAGATCTGATCTGCTTAGACCTACTTTGAAGATCTTTGAGAAAACAGGCATTAGAGTTTCCAGAAGCTAAAAGAGGAAAAGATCATCATACTGTAGCCTACAGTTCGGTTATTTTGTTTCTGAGTGCTCTTACTACTCTTGGATGAGTATTATCTTGTCCTAGCAATTTGTTATTCCTAAATCAGCATTTGTTCCCCAAGTTTTACCACTGATACCACATTTTGAGACACATCCTAAAATAAGTTCATTTCCCACTCCCTCCAAAAGGTCTAGGAGGGAGTGAGAAAACTTTTCACTTGCCCTTCACGTGTTTTGATAGAAATTCATGTGCTGGCAGGGAAATTTAGGAAGAATTAAACATTCTTCCAATGTAACAAACACTGTGATTCACAGGTTGAATTGACTATTGGTAAAGTGTGCATGCGCCATCATACAGAGGGCATTCTCTCTGAACTGCTTTATTATGTTCTTTTCCATCCTATGCATGTGTAAGCTTTTCCTTTTCTATGCTATGCCCAGCTTGATTTCAGGATGTCAAACTCTAGAAACTCACATAATTTTAACTGATCAGAAGTGATATTTTCTCAATAAAAGAACTGGCTACGGATTGAGAGCTGGCATATACAGTTAATGCCATTAAGACTTAGAGGAATTGAATCCAAATCAGTGTGGGCTAAGGTAGCAATTAAGTCAAACAGTGTTTAGTGTTTTG
>VZTM01008050.1:0-17184 GCA_013400555.1 Jacana jacana
TAGTCAAAAAATATATTTTTGTGACAAATCATTTAACTAATGAAACTATGCTATTGTGTATTGAATTTTACATTAAACATTGAATTAAGACAAGTCAGTGATATACATCAACAGAATAGTACACACCAATTTCTGACATACTGTAGAGAAGGTAACATATTTAAAATGCAGAGAAAAGTATTTAATTAACTTCTTACAGATTATATCATGTGGCAAACAGTTGTTTGTTGCTATTTGATGGTGATCCCATGAAACCATTAGAGGTCCAGCTCTAGCTATTAGTCACAATCCAGTGGAAAGAGAGCTCAAAAATAGACGAATGCAACACATCCTTGTGTCATGCTGCAGTGAAGAACTGATGAAATATTAATGACTCAGGCTCCACATGCAAAATGTAACAAAAAAGAAAGTCAGAACAAGAAAAAAAAGCACAGCAGGGATGCTGTATATTAACATCAACAAGCCACTTTGAAAGGCTAAAGCAAAATGCAGCAACCCTAGACCCACATGTTTATGATTTTAAAACTCTTGTCACAGCTAATAGCATGGCCACAGCGGGATACACCAAAATTAAAGGTAAAAGCTCTCCTAAGGGGTGAAGAGAAGACATAATAGTGCCAGAATGGTCACTGAAGAAGCTATTTAACTTTTTTTTTTTTNNATATATTTAAATTTTTTTTTTTTTTTTTTTTGAGATTGAGAGAGAGAGAGAGAACTCAAAGCAGAACTAGATTCATTACAAAGGTTCATTTACTGTTATTATTTTTTTCCTATATGACTCCTGAAAGCCTTTGACTATTATCTGATGTTGCAGAAATTTGCTGTGGTGTAGACATTTGGTCACTCATACACGTATGCTGACTCTTACTAACATGGAAATGAGCAGTGTTCTGCAAGTGACACTGGTCTCCCCACCTCAAAGGTTGTTTTGATTTAAATACTCAAGGAACCTATGAAGATTCACTTTAAGAAAAATATTTTAAAAATAATAATTAAAAAAGGAAGTTTGTGAAAATACTTGCATATAATAAAAAATTTACAAGTCTAACTTTCCTGATGTTTCAAAAATTTTCTCTTGTAGCAAACAAAAATGAGGGATGAAATAAATAATTTGTACATCAGCTCTCTTCTCCTAATGTGTTTCTGAAAAAAATATTTTGAAGTTAGGTTAACATCAATCTCACTTTGATATCACTTATTATGTACTCCAGCCATTACACAATCTTGAATTTTCTGCAGCCTTGAAAGCCAGGAAAAACCTTTAAAATATCTTTAGAAGATACTCTTCATTTTGTTAACTTCATTAGAAGTTTGTGTTACATATTGCACAACTATTGCATTAAGTAATGGATTTATATCATATTATATAATTTTTTTTCAAATACCAACCTTGTTGACTCCCTAATACTAAGTATATGGCAAGTATTGCCCCATTGAGGCCATCATATTACTTCTTGTGATCTTGTTTAGTCCACGTGCCTTTCTCACATGGTATGAATAACATATTCAAATCAGATACATGTCTTTATTCTTAAATTGTACTGAGATCCTAAAATCACTTATGCCTTTCAACATCATCAGGATTTCCAGTAAGCGATATTACCCATTTTTTGTGAATCTTCTCTATGGTAGGTTTTTATATGTGTGATCATCAACTGGTGAATTAGATGAAACAGCGTGCTTTTCCAGCTACAAAGTTATACATGAAAATATTTAGACTGTACTCCCTCTCTTAAGTACTGATCTTAGCTATACAAAACTCCATTAAGCCAGAGTTTCATAATCAGGCCCTGTTATAATATGGTCATCAGTTCTCATCTTTATATCTTTACATGAAGAAGCAATAAGTAGAAACAATTTCAGTCTGGGATTATTGCTGGTGCTCATTGCTGCTCAGAAGATCTTTACTTATGAAATTCCAGCTACAGCAGTCAAGTTGTCAGTCCTATGAACAGAAGCATTCACACAGGCACCATTTCATACGGAACAGATTTTGAATTAACCTTGCAGTATCTAAATTTTTTTTACCAGTTTATAGATCAATCCTACTCACTGCTAATAAAATTTAAAGTGTACAAAGTTTATCATTAATGTGAGGGAGGAAAAAAACAAACACAGGTAGCACCTGTGTCTCTGTTAAATTATCCATTGCTTTAATCAAAATCTGGAAGGAAAAAAATGAGTTAAGTTTCAGTTTCACAAGGATTTATTCAAACAGACAGATGTTGACCTCACTAAGATAGAGACCAGGCATTTATGACTATAACAGAATTCATTATAGGAAGAGGAAAGGAGAAAACTTTCTTGAATATATATATATATATATATAAAATTTATATATATATAACTAACAATCTAAACCACAGAATTTCATTGATCTCTAATATTTTCTTTCTTTTTATTGGCATTTTTTTATCATAATAGGGCTTTCTAATATGCATAAAGAAGAAAGAAACAAGGCAGATAAATAATATATTTTCATGTTTTTTCCCATGTCTGACTCCATATTGGCTGCTAAAGTGTAATATAGTAAGGCTGAGATTAAAGGGCACCATAGGTGGACACGTAATGTTTGAGGAGAATCTTGGAGTGTCCAGTTAAATTGCAGACGGCAGTGAAATTCTTATTTTTCTTTGATACAAGGCTCAATCTTCCTGTTTTGTAATAGCTGATTATGAAGCCTTGCTGCATTTCGTACTATATTGATTTTTGTGCCAAATACATGAATGAAACGGGAGCTTTCAAAAGAGGGAAAGGATTCCAGCTAGAGATCAGCAAAAAATCATTACAATCCCCTTTTTCTCTAAATTGAAACTCTTCTACAAACGGCACACCAAAGCCCCCTGCCATTTGACCTCTACCCTATCTGTCAATACTAAAACATTTAGATAGTAAGCCAAAAGCTAGAGGTTTTGCAGGCTTCGTATAGCCCAGTAGATGCAAGTTTGCTTACACTTCCTAATGAGAGGCCTGGACTTTTTACTGACCTGACAGCATGGGCCCATAGAACATGTGTGTGGTCATCTTGGTATTCATGGGGCATGATGGCAGTCACCCCACCACTGGGCTGCCATGGCATCTGTTCATAGAATCATAGAATCATAGGTTGGAAGAGACCCCTGGGATCATCAAGTCCAACCATCAGCCCTACTCTACAAGTTCTCCCCTACACCAGATCCCTCAACACCACATCTAATCTACTCTTAAACACAGTCAGGGATGGTGACTCCACCACCTCCCTGGGCAGCTGATTCCACTGACTGACTACTTTTTCTGTGAAAAACTTTTTCCTAATGCCCAGCCTAACCCTACCCTGCTGCAGCTTGCAGCCATTCCCTCTTGTTCTATTGCTAATTGCCCATGAGAAGAGACCAGCACCAACCTCCCTACAATGCCCTTTCAAGCAGTTGTAGAGAGTGATGAGGTCTCCCCTCAGCCTCCTCTTCCTCAAACTAAACAACCCCGACTCCCTCAATCGATCCTCATAAGCCTTATTCTCGTTCCTGGCAGTAAAGGACTCAGGACACTGATGTCTTGCTGGAACCCCTTGTCCCCTGTCCTGCTGAACCTTTGGGGCCAGGAGGAGAGAGAGTGCAAAGGTGGTCACTGTACCAGAGGAAAAGGGGCAGGCATTAGCAAGTTTCTGCATAAGAGTTTAAACTGTGCTATCAAAGAAGGTTTTCTGCATTAAATAGATATTTTGGGTGCAGGCATTAGTACCATTGCAACTGGACTGAAAGTAACTGGGGTTTTTTGAAGAAGCCAATAAGATTTTAATCAGACTTCTAATAAATTCTTATCTCCACATACGAAGTGTGTTTTTTTTTGTCATCGCAGGGTTGTCAATTTAACTTCCTTTACTACTTTTCATTTTTTCATGGTAGGGCTATTTAGCATCATTTACTCTCGTACTGCTCTGTTTCCCCTTTCTTTTTTCAAATGTCAATTGTCATTTCTGCTTAGAAGACTGAGAAAGCAATTCTCCTCTATCAGCTCATACAAGACAATTGTCCTATCAGTGCTTATGCAAATAGGATTGGCTGAAGCTAACTTTAAAAAAATAGTAATTTTTTATTATGCCTTATTATGTACTTTTACAATAATACGACTTTTTCCAAGTCCTTTGGTTTTGATTTCACATTTTTAAAAGGAAAAGTGGGCTTGTTCTGTGAATCCCATGCCACAGAGAAAGGCAAAAAGATTTGAGAAATTTACTGCAGATTCACTGCAATGACATCTATTTTATTAACAAAGATACCAAATATGTTAATCCTGAAAAATAAAACTTACAAGACATAGTTGTTTTTCAACAGTGCTTAAAATGCTCACCAGCAAAAAAAAATGAACCAAAACAAACATGTATTTAATAATGATTATGAATCTAAGTAGTTTCTTAACAGTTCAATAATCATCATGTTTTTATATGATTGGTTTCTATGTATCATTCTTCTGATTAAAAAATGAAAAATAATAAACAGAACACCTACAAATCTATATTAAATATATATATAAAAATAAAAACAACAACAAAAAAACACAATTCCCTAAAACCAAAGGGTTCAGTGTCCTCTCAGTCTCATGCTGCCATCGGGAATATGGGAAATTTCACAAACAATAGATTAATCAAGGTTATACAGCTGATAGTGCTGGGCAATGGTGCAATTAATCGGTAAGACAGATAAGAGATAAGTTACTATGAGATATCAAATGCCTCGCGGGTACTGGCAAATTCTTAAGCCTGAAATAAGCAAAAGAATGTCTCATTATTGCTGTATTTCATAAATTAAAGGTTATGTTAAGAGAAACAGTAATACAGCACAGAAATTTTTATTTAGGGCAAATACATAGTGTTTTCTATTGGAAGATAGCACTGAAAATAAAACAAATAATACTTTTACTAACCAAAATGAGAAATTAAATTAAGAGTATGCAAAGTATGTTCTTTATTTTAACTCATAAAAAGCTAGCATATCTTTGGGTATGTTTAATAGCTATTTGTTAAAATATACATTTAAATACTCAGCCTGGAGTATGTCACTGTACTTAAGAGTAAGCAAGGCACCATCTTTTAGTGGTGAATTGTCACAGTGGGGTATCATAAGTAATGACTAAGAATGAAATATTTCCTCAGTTTCTGTTACAATCTAAAAATAGACATTTCAGTAAAGTACATTTTATTATATCCCCAAACAGGATCATCTTGAAAAATATTGTTTTGTAACATCTACAGGTTTTCAGAGCAGAAGTCCTATGTAGCAACTGCATCTTGAAACAAGCATACACAAGTTGCAGCTTAGGTTCTCTGGTTTTACCTGGGAGTCTCAGGAAATGCCCACCGTAGTAAATAGGTTTATGTATCAATTGAAACAGAGTAATCCTGTTTACCTGTTTACATATTACCTATTCACACACCTCAGCTCCACAGAGAACACCTTCACTAGTCAGTAATGTCTCTTTGCACAAAGACCAGTAAACAAACCTAAGAAGGAGCTAGTTAAGAAATGGTAGTCTGGATGTCCCCACTTACTAATCACATGAAAATCCATATACTGTTGACAGGTATTCCACTGATACAGCTTGCTTTCTTTAAGCTGGGCCCCCATGTGCATTTTCTACTGCCTGCCTTTGTTATTGTGGCACTTCTGATACTAAAAGGATCATGATTGATGCTGCCGTGTATTGCTTTTATGGACATATTTATTGAAATGTTTACATGAAATGTTACTGTTAATAACTCATAGCTTATGCAAGAAGTATCCAGTGATGCCTGCTTTCTAGCTGCCAAGGGAGTGACTTACCTTGACTGAAAAGGCTTCAGCATGGGAGCTTCTTAGAAAACTTGGTGTGATAAACCATGACTCATCTCACACTGTATTTGGGTCAATAGGAACTGAAAATACAATTAAATGAAGAAAAAAACCCAAACAAACAGACAAAAAAAGCTGTCTCTAAAATGAGAGCTTCAGTTTTTCCTTGTGTTCTCCTTTTCACCTCAGCTGTTTATCCCCGCCTTTTTTAATAAAGTCTTGGCCCTTAAATTGGTCTGGATGAATATTTTTTTTTATTATTTTATTTTAATAAATCATTAGTTCTTTGTCCCATTTGGTTATGAATAAACAAAACCAGCAGAAATGTGCAGTCAACTTCAATTATACCACATGCTCTGGCTACTAAAGAGTAGGGATGGGACTGCAGTCTCAGACACCCTTGGGAACAAACAGATCTCTGTCAGGCTCCATGGTGGAGGGAGTGATGGCAAAACAATCTATCGGCCACATCAAGATTGCATGAGTAGAAAACAGATTCATTTGTATCTTTGAACTCCTGTCTACAGAACAAAGAGCATGTTAGCTTGTTCTCTTTTTTTTTTTTTTTAGGTAATTTGCATTTTTTCCAGAATCAAAGCAACTTTTTCCTCTCATGTCACAATACAAAAAGGCTGAGCATCTTGAGAAAATATATGTGTGAGACAGAATATATAGTTCACAAAGTGTTATTTTAATAATTCATTCTTGGGTGCTCAAAGGGAAGCCATGATATTAAAGTTCGTTTTCCTGCATGGCTGTCAGTATGCAGTAGGTAACATTCCAAGGAAGAAAAGCAGTTGTTGGATGGGTTCTCCCGAGTCCCGAAAACAAGCCTTTTTCTTGCTGGTAGGGTTTGTGTAATTAAACGCCAAACGAGATCCATACCCTTTTCTCATTCTGAAGGCAATGCACCAGGGCAGCTTGGGGGCACCTCAGGACCTCTTGGCCCAAGTGTATCTCCCTAATAAAAGCAGAAAAAGGGTAGACACCAGTCCACATGGATGCTGGGCCAGCTGGTGGTGCTGGTACTGGAGTCTGGAGCTACCCCAGAGAGTCTCTGGTTATAAATGTTAATGGCAGACTATGACCCACAGTCTTCCTCATGAATGCTGCAGCTGCTGCTGACTTGCTGCAAGTGCTATAAAACCTGCTCCTCGAGGGGCAGCAAAGGAGGAATGTGACAAAACAAGAGAGACTTTAGATGCTCATTTCCTAGGTAGACAGACCATTGTTGACCGTATTTGGGAGATAATTAGCAGAAGGCAAAAGGAGAAAAAACAGAGAAACAGCTGTAGCTTTTATTGCAGCAGTTCGTAGTCCCGCTGAATGTGGTAAATAAGGAATTTTATAAGAAAGACTAATAAGCAAAAAGGCTGGTAACATAAAAAAGAACAGTTTATCGGCACAGTTTCGTCTTTTTGAGCTGTGGCTCTATCTTGGTAACAACAAGAAACTGCAAAATAAAATAAGAATTATAGTCTAGAACATGTGAGACCACTTTATAAAACATTTATAGAAAAATGTTTAATTTTTAAATATATAGGTCTTAGGTTATTGAAAAAATATGGCAACATGCAAAATTAGCAGATAAGGTATAAAAATGACTGTTTCAGTGAATGGCTCTCTAGAAAATATTGTATAGTGGGGACTAAGAAGTAGCTTTCCACAGCAGTACTTTACAGCTCATCAGAGAGCTTTATCATTATCAGTTATTAGAAAAAAATAAAATCCAAATTTTTAATGTTATGATATATCCACATAAACTTACCAGTCAAATTTTTATTTCCTATAAAAGTTATGCCTGTTCTTATTAATATCTCACATTCCTGGGACCACTTACATGGCAATCAGAAAATATAAAAGCTAGAGATGCAAGGAATCAATTTTTTGTGAATTCCACAATCTAAGTGGCAATGTATGCAAAAAAAAATCAAACAAAAATCCATTCACAACCCAAACCCATGATATCAAACTAAATCAGCGTGTGCAAAAAACAAATAGAAGACAAAAAAATGAATTTGGGACCTGCGCTAAAGTACTCTGTGATCTATAGAAAGGCTTCCTTTGACTTCAATGGTCAGATACCTAATAGTGACAATAGCAGCAATCTGATTCCAAGAGTGCCATTCCAAACTATTTCACTAAATTGATATTAAGCAAAATCACAAGGCATTATCCAAAAGAAAAGTCTTGTATTTAAGATAGACAAAACTTTTCTTAAACTCACAAATACTTTAGCTATTAAAATATGTATATATTGAAAGGTATTTAATAGTAAAGAGACCAATTAAGCTGCCTGACCTCTTATAGAAAACAGATGTTTTCCAAGGTCTGCAAGTACAGTCTATTCCATGGATTCTTGCCAGTAGTGAGAGAGAGGAAAAATTGCAACTTGGACCAAGTAAAGTCATTTATGTCACCTACTTTTACTAGTTTTGCATATTTGTTCCTGATTTACTACAAAACCTATCTCCACAGTTGGAGGTGGTTTTGCCTGTTTCAAGAATTGTAAGCCAAAAAAATACACTTTTAATGTGCATATAGGTTAAATCTGAAACTTACCTGGTATTTTAAACACCTCTGTCAGTTAGGAAAAAAACCTGGCCACATACGTTTGACTTATTTGCAAGTCACCAAGATTGGATGAATTTTCCTGCTGAACAGGAAAAGCAAAATCAGGCATGTGCAATCATCATGAGGCAAAATCTCCAACCTAGACCAAGAATCTGGTGTTCCTCAGGAACATGCTAATATGGCCTGTCCAGATCCAGTAATGGAAGTAGAAAAGTTGCCCTATTTGGTTGTAACATAATATCAAACTAAAAACTATACAAATCTGTTGTCAGTTTTTATTGTTTGGAAACTGATTTATTTACACACCTAAAAGATTTCTATTCTAAATACATAGTTCAAATTTGGATCTAAAGTCTTCTCATCAGCCACACCAAACATATGCTAGTTAAGAGCCAGCTAGCTGGGTAGTACGTGCTTTGAAAGTCATTGCATTGCATCCAGGTTTCTAGGGATAGAGTGATACAAGACTTCAGCTCCAATGTAGATATAATACTTCAAAGAGTGCACTAAGCACGATCAGATTTATGGCCAGTACCTAGACGTTCCTACTTTAGGTAAAAATCAATTGTTCTTAACACAAATGTCCTTATATACTGCATAAATTAAATAAATACACAGATAAGTATGTTTCTTTTTTTGGTAATGAAAAGTACTCCAAAATGAACGTCTGTTTTACACTGAAATATGGGAACCAATAGGGAATTAAACACAACAGTACAGGGCAGAATTATGTCAGCAGAGTGTAGAAGTATTTTCTCCTACTAGTACCAACTAGCAATTTAGTCATCAGTGCTTATGGAGACCAGGAACTTCCAGGGGAAGCAGTTGAAATTACATGACATTATTTTGCCTTCTGTTTCTCTGGGCAGCTTACAAGTTTCTAATATTTAAATTAATTATGAGCCTGTGCAAACTATTATATTGTCAAATTCCTCTAGCAATTTATACAGATGTCTGCCCTTCTCTACTCCACTCATAAATATTTGTAAAGTTCATTCTTAGTCTTCCATACAGTGATATTTCTGGTAACATGGCAGTGCCCCAAGCGACTTTGATATTACAGACTTTGTATTTCAAGGAGGCATAAGTAAACCATCCCATACTTCAGTCTTTTAGATACGATGACCAGTTCAGGTAATATTTCATGCTGGCCACCACAGCTATATTGTTGAAGAGACTGCAATAAATTCATTTTAACACCGATTAAAATAATGAAACTACAGCCTTGATTATACAGTTTTCACTGAGAGCAGAGCTCCTCGTATACTCAACATCCCCACCATTTTCTACAGGGGCTGTAGCAGGGACAGCAAGGCCAGACTCCTCCTCTTCTGGTAAAGCTTTCTACCTTGTGCAATGAAACTGCATTGCTAAACTCTATGTGTCAGAACATGACTCACTGATTATAAAGTGTCATAACACCTAAGAAACCACAGTTTGGTTTTATCTAGGATATCTATTCTGGCCTTTGTGATTTGTAGTAGGTTCAGCATTGGTATATATAATCTTAGTGCCTTTGGTTTTTTTAATGCAAAAGGCTTTTGTGAAAATAAATAGACCCCAATTTTCAGTAAGTAGGTAAAAAAAAGGCATCCTTATACAATTCTTAATTAACAATAATGTGATATCTAAAGATAGGGTTTACCAAGTTATGTATTATGGCTTTGAGAAATACCTGGTACACTTTTGTTGTGTTTTGGCCCCAGCTGGCAGCTCAGACCCACCCAGATGCTCACTCACTCACCCCAGGGGGATGGGGAAGAGAAATGGAAGGATAAAGTGAGAAAGCTCATGTGTTTGGACAGAGACAGTTCAAAATGAAAAGCAAAAGCTGCACACGCAATAAGGAGTTCATTCACTGCTCCCCACTGGCAGGCACGTGTTCCGCCATTCCCAGGAGAACAGGGATCCATCATGCCTAGCACTTATTCAGGAAGACAAATGCCATCACTCCCAGTGTTCCCCTTTCCTCCTTCTTCCCCAGTTTTTATTCTGGTGTGACCTGATCTAGGTGTTCCTGCTCTGGCAGGGGGATTGGCCTAGATGATGAACTTTCTATGTCCCTTCCAATCCCTGATATTCTGTGGTTCTGTGATTCTGTGACACCATATCGTCTGGGACATCCCTTTGGTCAACTGGGGTCACCTGTCCCAGCTGTGTCCGCTCCCAACCTTTTGTGCTCCCCCAGTCCGCTCACTGGTAGAGCAGGGTGAGGAGCAGAAAAGGGATAGGTGTTGTGCAAGAGCTGCTCAGCAATACAATCAGCTAAAAAAACCCTGTGTTATCAACACTGCTTTCAGCACTACAAGCTACTACGAAGAAATTTAACTCTATCCCAGTAAAAACCAGTTCAATTTAAAAAAAAATAAATAAAATCACTCTACTAAATAACATGTACCTCTTAACTGTAATGAAATTTATTTTCCCTTATAACAACAACAACAAGTTACAGAAAAATAGACAAGGAAATTAAATCCAAAAGTTATGTTAAACATAATTAACGTTGTGACATAAACTGACAAAAGCCAGGAAATTGAAAGCTAAGGCTGACACTCTATAATGCTCTGTTGTTCCTTGACATGACTTAAAGCCAGAGTTACAGCCTTAACTTTCAATTTCCTGGCTTTTGTCAGTTAGTGTCACAACCTTCATGTTATTTAGACATATGTTTTGTGCATTTAATTGTATATTATGCTTTTTACTGCTGATTCATGTTTCAATAAACCACCTTTTAAAAATAGTTTTGAAAAAAAAACACAACCTGTATGAGTTTGAATTTGTTCAAGTCTTGCATTTTAGCTTCACTACATATTTTCTTCAAATGAAAGCAGAAAATCTTAATTTTCTACTAAATTGTGAAAACAAACATTTTCTGTTGTCAAACACAGCTATTTCATTTATAAACTACATGTGAACAAAATAAATCACTAGGAAAAAATAGCAAAATCTATTTTCAGTGGAGAAAACATTTTTCTTTATCATAATAATTACTTATTGCATATGTAGATGCATCTCACATTGATAATTTTATTTTCTGGGTTACAGAAAAAAGATGGGAGCAACTGTCTCTATGGAGTTCAGCATATGACTGTAAATACTACCCATTGGCCTCAGATTATTTGTCTAAAAAGATACTAACCTTCAAGCTAAAATTATTGCTGTTGCATCTTTTCAAAGTTCAAAAGTAGAGAAAATGTTCTTCTAAACATCAGCAGTTTCAAAGCACTACCAAAACTCAGGGATTTTTGTATTTTATTCCATTCAAAGAACAGAAAAAGGAAGACCAAATTAATTCCTAACATATATCTTGCTTGTTGTAACTTACTATTTTATTCCAAAGGCGTACGTTTTTCCCAGCTCTTTGTAGATATTGGGTCAACACATAGGGATGATAATTTAAAAGATACAGAATATATCTTTGTTGAGCTACATTACAGACTGCATTTTAAATTGTTTGGAACAGGTATATATATTTTCTAATAAAAACTCATAAAGATTTTTAGTCTACTGAGACAAACTAATCTTTATTTACTGCAAAATATTACCAAAGTAATGTAACAAAGTAATAATATTGGCTGAATAAGAGAGGAAAACCAGCAGAAGACATCTTATTATTTCTAATTCAGCCAGTCAGTAGACAGGAAAGAGCATATTAGAAATCTCTTTCTGCAAGCTAGTAACGTTACATATGGGGAAGTTAAACTATTTCATATGTGATTAAAGGGATATGTTTTTTCAGTGAATTCATTGGGATTACACCAAGAATCTTCCTTTGGGAATTGTTTACCTGGTTTGCAGATCATTCTCCGGGATAAATTCCCTAGGCTAATTTGACTTGATTTATGACTGGTAAGAATGAGGCCTGTTATTCCTAAAGAGCAAAATTTTTGTTCCTCGAGAACTGTCAAGATGAAAAGTAAGGGAGTCTTAATTGTAGAACTTGATAAATGCATGTTTTCTCTAAATTTATTTATATAGTCATTCATTTTAAAATAAACATTTTCTGAAGGCCTAAAGAATGCTATACATATTTTAAAATACAGCCTAAAAGATATAATATAGTGAAATAAATTTATATATTTCCCGAGGAAAAAAGGTCTTTGACCTTAAAGAAAATTAATCCACATGAAATCTCTGCATAATCCAAAGGACGTATCCATACAAGGCATGTCTAATAAGCTGGCAAGTCTAATAATACGGTTCAAGGTTCACCTCTGCAGACCACACCTAGTCGCAAAGATGAGTCTCTCTCATTCCATTACCCAAATGAATTTACATGTCATTTGGCCTGGGCTTAACTCCTGGTTGATGAATTCCAGGACAATTTACACTCTCTGAAGAGTATCATGTGTATAGTAAATTAAGAAATAAATTAAGAACACAGTTAAGCTGCATGTCTCTCAGCTCATTTGAGTTCACAGCATAAACTCAGTAGTGTGACATACCAGTGGGCATGGGGAAAGGATTCACCTGGCCAACATAAATACCAAGCTGTGAATTTACCTTTCTAGGCTGCCTGTAACATCAATGGAAAACTATAAACAAAATATTAGCAGTTCTCCTCATGCACAGTAATTGTGCATGCACTTGTGCATGCTCCTCATGCACTTGTCAAAAACAAGTTAGTTGTCTTACTAAAAGTGGAAGTTTGTCTTTCTTGACTTAAAGGCAGGTCAAGGTGCCAAGCTCAGGTGCAGTTGACACACACCTCACCTTAGGTAACTGAAACTGTACTATTTTTTTCCAAATGTAATTCAAAATCAAACATGCAGGCTTTTTGAGTGTTTACCTCATTCCTTTGTTTCACCTTCCAAAGTCCTAGCCTTTGATCTATACCACAGGAAGACTCCTTGACTCCTGTTGCTCCTCCTATGGCATTTAAAGTGTAGAAACTGACATGGGAATGGATTAAGCAAATGGTTCATTTCAAATAGATGCTGCAGCATGTGAAACATGCTTTCTCCAGTCTGAAGCAGAATTACTTTTGAATTTACATTAAGGATATAACTGATATGTAAAATGTATGCCTTTTCTCCCTATAGGCAATCATTGGATAACCTGTTCTTTTACCACTTTTACAAATTTTGCATCTGCAGTAAAGATTTTTTGGCAGTAGTTTAGAGGCTTCCTCCCCCACAACTTCTTATGAACTCCATCTGGTCAGAATGAAAGAATCTAAGTTGAACAGTACATGAAATCCCCAAGTGATATACTACTAAATCCATTGTTTCTCATAATGTTTTAAAGAATTATGTTTGAGTAAGGAAATCGAAGGCTTAGTAATTTATTGATAATTAGCACAGCAGATGTTTTGTAAGTCTTGGCTGCAATACAATTTCTTTCTGAAATGAAAATAAATATATTAAGCAACAATAAAGACATTTTAGTGGCATTATTTTAAGGGTTTTTAAAATAGTTTAGCCTTAAAAATGGCTTATTTCATCTCAGAAATGAAAATATTTAGCAGTCCTCACAATCTGCTCTTTATTTTTTTTTTTATTTTTGTCTTATTTCATTTAAGTTCAAAATGAATCCATATTTTCTGTGATTTATTGGGTAACATTGTAAGAAAGGCAAGACAGTAACCTCAGGCAAACCATATGTAGTGAACAGGTTCCAGAGACACTTTATTGCTTTCTACCAGTGGTAGGTTAGCACTGGCAGTCTTCCTTCTGAATAGGTTACAACTGCTATCAGATACATCTGTTCAGCATTTTACTGCAAAGAGAATGTAATGCCAAAACAATGCTAAACTTGGATTGCCCATTTCCTGAGATTACTGCTCTCAAAGAGTTCACATAAAGTTTTTTTCTCTGTAATTTTAACGTGACAAACAAAATCTGAAGCAATATTTTAATTTCATACATTATCCATAAACTTCTGCAGAAAATATAACTATAATTAGTATAATCACTATCATCTGCCAGAAGAGAAAACAGATTCCAGAAATAATTTATGCAGAGTGTTTTATTTTGGGGGTTTTGTTGTTTTATTTTAATGTAGAAAATCTACATTGCTATGCTCTCACCTTGCCTGTTAGAGTTTTCTTGGCAATTGTTTATCCTTTTCTCAGGGAGAAATAGTTTAGATTTTATATCAATCATCGTAGCTTATTTTCAATAACATTTTTAGAGGGATTTTATTTTGCAACTCACAATCTTAATAGCATCTTTCTATTTTCTGTTTCTATAGCATAAGGTTATACAGCCTTATAAAGTACATCCCAAACAGTCTTTAGATGCATATTTCTCAAAATTAACTTTGTGAAGTACGGGTAAATGTTTTCTTTTAAATAATGTGGGTACTCACCATTGTAGTACATCACCTGCATTCCAAATGGTCAGCTGTAAGTTTATAGTAAATGTGTATACAGGAATACATGCTCAGCCTCACCACTGGCCACAGCTGGGGACACAGAGCTGTGTGGCAGCTTTGCATCCGTTGGGCCTCAGCTACTGGTAACATGCTGCACAAGGCAAATCACAAAATCCTGTTTCATCACCTAAGTTCACCAGCCTCCACAGTTTACTTGCAGGCAACAAGTCTCAATGGTTTTTTGACCTACCTTTAGGTAGTGCTCTATCTCAGTGCACAAAATGAGAAATAAAGGACAAAGAAAAGCTGAAGAGTGATCACAGCAACAATTCTACTTTTATATTTTTACCTTAATCCTATGTCCAAACACAAGTGAACTGGTGACTAAAGTCGGTGGAAAATTACATGAAGTGAGCTAAGTTTGATTCATTTTTCAAGGCATGATGCACTATTTTTAGCATTGTTTCTGATGTTAAATTTGCCACCCGAGGACAAGTAGTTTCACTCATTTTTATGAAGATGGGAGAAAATTTTTATGTTCCTATCTCCATCACAGATTGAACATGGCATTTACATTTTTATCCGCTATACTAGGTTTTCCAGGAAGGGTGGGAAATATCTGACTTCACATGAAATAACAAATGTATCTATTTTTATAGATATTTCCTATTACTACTGCTTTTATTAGTCAAGAACATGAGGTCTGATGAAGGAAAATTTGGTGGACTTTCTGAGATGCAAGAAGAACTAGTATAGCAATTACTCTGGTAAGTGCAACATCCTTTCTTCCTATGAAAATTTCCTGCTCCCTCTGTTTTAGAGGAAATATTTTTTGGTCATCCAAAGATTCCACAATTCCATAACATCTCCAATTAAACACAAACCCTTCATAAACATTTCCACCTAACCCAGATGTATGTGTGTGATGTCATCTATCTGCTGGAGCAGCTGATGGGGTTTCCATAATGCTTAGGAATCAAGCTTGTAGTCTACAACCCTTCAGATTCAGAAAAGCCAGGGGACGAGCAATTTTGCTTATATCCTGAAATTGAAAAAGGAATGGAGCAAAGCTTCCTCTTTTCCCATTTCATCTATACAACATACACAGAAAGGTAAATCAGTTTAGTCTGGATTATATTGCCTTCTCAATGGATAACTAGCTGACTTTTGTTTTCATACTACACAAAAATTCTCCAGAGTGTATCCAGAGCACATGTAAAGATAAAAATAATTTTAAAATACTTTTTTTTTTCATTGCTCTTTTCAGAAATAATAGCATTTTTATGTTAGATAATTTTGAAGTTTAAATTTCTATAATCCCCTTGAAAATCAAAATAGAAAAATACTTCATGATGTATTTAGTGTGATGTTGTAACAGCAGTCAGCCAACTAAGAAAAGGACAGTGGTCTAGGAACTTACTAAGGTTTGGGGACAGAATCACCTAATTGTTTTCTTTAGGGAAATAAATAAATGTAAAATAAGTGTCTATTATCCTAGTTTAATAAAGTAGCTGATATTAACATTTGTTTTAACTCAATCTCTGTTATATGTAATTTTGCTTGATGAACTGAATTCTTAAAAATTATGTAGTTCACCCAGCTTTTGGTTGTACTACTGCATCTGATCCATGGGAAATAACAGTTTAGGACACATTCCTTTAGAATAGATTTCTAATGAATTACCATGCATTGACTGATGCCTGAGCAGACTTTGAGAATTACTTACACTTTTTTATCACTGTGACTGTATCTTACCTTTGATTCCACTATTCATCCAACCGCACTGTAACTATCATTTTCTCATTGGATATATAAATACTAGTCCCTGAATCAGAAAATTCAATAGCAATTTTACCACTGCCCCTGAAATGCTTAATTTCAGTGTATTACAATTGCAACTGAATAAACGTCTAGGAAGGATTTTTTTGCTTTCCTGTGAGAAAAACTCCATAAAATCTAGAACATTATAATTACAAAACCACTGGCAAAATTATATAAGGCAATTAACACCCTCAGCTTCTTTTTACCTGAGTGCAAATCAGAACTGAAATTGAGGGAAGCACATTAAATCATAAAGAAATCAGTTTACATTTAAGCATATCCTTTCAAGGTTTTTCTGAAGTCTTGACTTCTGCATGTCCCAGCCTCAGAATTTAATTGAGGCAGGAATTGCAAGAATTTCATAGATGGATTTGTACTGCTCAACATGGCTCCTAATCGGCAGCAGTTACCTATATTCTAGTCCAAAGTGACTAACACTCATAAAATTAGGACAAAAACCAGGCCATGCTCTACTCTGAGTTAGCATAAATGATCATAAGTGCATGGAGAGTGACGTTGTCCTGCAGCCACACACTAGATGGTAGCAGTAAAACAGAGAGGAGCTATCCTGAATCTTAACCACTGAGGCCCAAAACAGTCTTTCTGGTGCACCCTGCCCATGTAAAAAAGGGTTTGTTTGTTACCACTGATTTTTAAAGTTAATGCC